>JABASD010003794.1:0-18173 GCA_019776165.1 Pogonognathellus flavescens | reverse complement strand
GTACACATTATTAAAGGGTAAATGATGGTATTTTAGGTGCAGAGTACATCTGTATACATTTGAAGGTATAATATAGGTACTTAAATTCAATCACAATTCTACACACAGACTATACTTAATTACTACTACATTTATATATTGACCCTCCACTACGATGCACTGTCAGAATTCTCAGAGTTATCGCTTTTAACAGAATTGTCGCTTTTAGTAGAACTTGCCGATTCCGAGTTCCTGGCTCTGGGCGTGAATCGCCGATTGTTTGCTGTTGATTTTGTCCTAGAACTCGGGGCATCACTAAATTCTATCAAGTATCGCAAATTAACTTGTTCTTCTTTGAAGACAATAAATTCGTTATAATCAAGCCCATGGTCATGATCTTTAGGCAAAACGTTTTCAACCGGACGGCCTATAGGAACTGTACGTCCTAGAATCAAGATAAATCATTTTGATTAAAGAGAGTCAGCTGCATTTATAAATAGTGTTGGTAATAAGAAATTTTTTTTAGTTACCTTTCCAGGTAATTGTGGATGCTGGATCGGTTTCCCATCTGGAATCAGAAGTTTTTAAACTGTGGCAGTTGGAAGGTAAGGGTTTGTTTTCGGACTTCTGAGACCAGTTTAGATTGACTGGATGAACCTTTCCGAGTGCAACTTCACAGAGGAATATAAAGTTGGGAGTTTTTCCGCTGCTTTGACAGTACTTTCTGCTTTTTGAAAACATGTCGGCAAAATAAATTCCCTAAAATTGAATTTACAAAACACAATTATTAGAAAATTTTCAAATTTTATAGGTACCTATTGGTTTTAAATTATTTTTTTATTATTTTTAACCTTTCCAAATAAGTCTCCATTTATTTGAGTCCCCAAAGGTGTGACTTTAAGTCCTCGATGAAGAATGGACAATATGTTTGTTGTGTTAGACCCATGCCACAATAGCCATGGGTTTCCAATACCACTTGATTTATATCGTTCTGTTTCTCCAGCCCTGTCTATTCTGAATATATTCAAAACCTTAGGTGGTCTACTGTGGTCATCTTTGGAAGTATTATGAATGTACTGCAGAATAAGTTGCGATTCCTCTTCGTTTTCTTCCAGCACTTCCAGTTTTGTGTTCAAGCATCGATACATGTACTCAAAAGGATTTGTCGATGGTAAATTAAATTGAGCAGCCAACAAAAGTTGGTTTGCAAGTTCCAGGTGAATCAATCTGTAGATGATTTCATGTTTCGGTCTCAAATCATGCATTGTGAACATTGGTGTCAATTTTTCTTTAGCAAATCCATAAACAGGAATCAATGAATAAAATTCTTCGCAAGGTTTAAGAACAGATTCCATGAAATCAAATTCTTTCTCGGCAGTATATCCGGGGTTGCTCGACAGTTTCTCTTTTTCTTTAATAAAATCTGAAATTTTATCCAAAAGCGCTTCGCCTTTTTTCAACGCTTCGTATGTTAAACTGCCAAAAGGAAGAGCGTTTTGAAATTCATCTTCAAATCCGGAGAAGTTTCCATTTGATTCGTGAACTAAACTAAGAGTTTTTACCAATTTGAGTAATGATGGGACAAGATCCGATTTTTTGTGGTCATCGGGATCTTTCAACTTGTCGTAGGAAACTTTCACTTGATTTGGCTTCTTCATGTTTTTTGTATCGACATTTACTAATCGGTATTTCTTTGGTATGGCAGTAAACGCTTCCAAGTTTTCCCACGAATTTCCACTTTTAGCACGGAATATCTTTTTGAATTCTTTAATCGCCTCTTCTTCAGACGCAAATGGAGTTTTCTGGTACTGACCCGTGTCACCTACTCTTCCCCACTGGGTGAATAGTAAAATCATTTGTTTTCCTCGTTCCTGCTTTACCAACTGCATTTTGTAAAAGTTGTACAGTCCGTACACGCCGTAGCTGATGTCAACCTTTGTTAAACAACAACTGAAAGGTATTTTTTGCTCAGGGTCTTCCATAACTTTATAATTTCCTGTTTTATCTTCTCCTGTAATCGTATCGTCTGGTTTGACCGCAAAATATTTTTCAGAAGAATCTCCATTTTCTAATCTGTCCTCTTCAAGCAACTTTTCTGTCATTTGCTCGCAATCTTTGGAGAAATCAGTAATAGGTGACTGAGTTGAGTTGTTCGTGTTCACAGCATCCACAGTAAATAAATCCTCTTGAACTTTCGCTATTTTTGTACGTCTATCTTTTGAAAAACCCAAAAGTTCTTCCATTGTGTCCACTAAATGAACCCGTTTCATTTGAATGGCTCTGGTAAGAGGAGAGATCCCATCTCCAGACTTTTTAGTTATAGGAGCACCTGCTGCATACAAAACCCTTACGATTGCATCGCTGTTCGTGTAGTAATAACTTCCATCATGGACTCCAATCAAATGGTCAACCACAGTCCATCCTTTTCGATCGTGAAGGTCCAGTGACAAATGATTTCTGTAATGAAATTTACTTGATTTCCTCTTCCAAGGATGAACATCTTTTGCATGATCGTAAATTTTTGGATTCAAAATGAGTTGTACCATTTTGATATCATTCTGTAAAAAATATATCCAAATAATATTAAGCATCTAAATGAATTGCACAGATGGGTGTTCCTTTGAGTCCGTAAAAAATATATGGCTTAATTACCAATCGTACTGCATGCATTAGAGCCGTTCTTCCATCATCGTCTTGAAAATTTACATCGACGATATTCGTACTCTTCAGTGTAAGCAACCATTTGACAACTGAATAGTTACCAGCAATGATGGCCATCATAAGAGGAGAATATTTATGTGAAGAATAATTTAATTTTGTTTCACAAGTTAAATATTTAACTCCCGGGTACGGATGAACAAGAATGGGGTAGCGGCAGCCTGCATTAGCAATTGCTCCTTGAGCCAATAAATTCTCTGCCCATAATTTCAATTCCTTCGAAAATTCGGTTTTCTCGTTTATATTCCAGAATAGGGCAGTAAAAGGATTTCTCCCGAATTTATCCTGGAATTTAAAAGCTGTAGCGTGTTTATTCATCACTGTGGACATCTCACCGAGTATATCGCACAGATTGTAATTTCGGTTAGATGCAGCATAAACTAATGCCGTAGACTGATTCTTATCCAACGCAGAATGAGCCACTCCTTTCGCCACTAAAGTTGAAACAATTTTCTCCAGTAATTCCCAATCGTTTTTGTCAGTTTGTGAGGATTTAGCCAAAATGTGCAGCAACGTTTCACCACCTTTTGTAGCTAATTCGGTGGGCTTAGCTCGATTAACTAATTTCCTGGTTAACTTCAATCTTCCGGTATTCATTGCTGCGGAAATCGCAAGGGACGCTCCGGCTCCAGAATTATTCAACTTTTCAAGCATCAAATGCAAAATACCTTGCCAGTCTTTGCGAACAACCTCTTGTAAAATTGGGTATCTTTCTCTTTCTAATTTTTTCTTGTTCTTTTCCTCATCCATCTGCTGCACAAACTTCCATTTCCAAGGCTTTTCTTTCTCTTCGTCAACTTCCCCCGTGGGATTAGTATTTAGAATGGCACTGTAATTGGCTCCTTGCTGCTGAAATTGTAAAGCACATCCTTCATGACCATTTAAGACCGCAAGACCAAACGGAGTGTTCCCACTTTTGTCAACAATGTCCACATTTCCTTTCATTTCCATAATAAGGTAAGAACACGATATTGTAGCTCCTCTGAAGGCCTATACATAAAACAAACAAAAAACGCATGTAAAGTACAAATAATAATAAATTACAGCATTTTAATGAAAAGTCTCACTTACCCCATAATGAAGGGGAGTGCAACCAAATGCATCGGGAGCAATAATTTCTTCTGCAAAGTTAGGTAAAGAGTCTTTCATTGCTCGAACTAATGTTGTGACGAGTTCAATAGGATCCATAAATGTTTTATCGGTGTGTTTATTTATTTTCACAAAAGCCATATGTAAAGGAAGTCTTTTCCTAATGTCTCGGATATTCAACTTGGCTCCTGATTCAATCAATAAATCTTCAATGTCATAACTTGCATCGGTCTCTCCTCCCCTAAAGTTGACAGCTAAATGAAGAGCAGTGCGTCCGTCTTTGTTCACAGCATTTATGTTAATTTTTCTTTGAATCAATGCCTTGACACTTTCAACTGCAAATGGCAAATGAGGTTTTCTAGCAATATAGTGCAGAATGGAATTTTTCGTGTGTTTATTCACTTCATGAATATGGGCACCCTTTTCTATCATCAGAGGAATCAAACTGAAGGTCACATTTTGGTTGACTGCTTGCAAAAGTAAAAGGGATTCGCCATTTTCCAATTTGAAATTCACATTCGCTCCAGCATTTAGCAAAGCTTTCGCAGCATTTTCTTTCCCATTTGCGATGGCAGAAGCTAATGGTGTTTTCATGGCGTAATTTAGTGCTTCCAAATTCGGACGAAATGGCAAGAGGATTTTGAGTGCTTCGTCTGTGTATGGAACTCCTGCTGCAAGATGAAGCACAGACTCACGGGATTTTTCTTTTTTGTCAATTGCAAAAACGTCTGCTTCCAGAGTAGTAGTCAGGAAGGACAGAAAATCAATTATGTGTTTAATTCTATCTGTATCGTTGATGGAAGGAAGTCTGTGAAAGAGCCAAAGCAATGGAGTATATCCGGAGTTGTTATAAGCTTTCGCCATTCTTTTCATAATTTGCAACCGAATCGGATCCTTTGCCAAACGTCTATAAATACCAGATGCTTGGTCCACAGTTATTTGATCGACTAACAAGTGCAAAATTGTATTTCCTTCAGCGTCCGGAACTTCAGGCAATGGACATGACAAATCCAAGAATTTGTTCAACAGTGAAAAGCAACCTTTCTGAACAGCAAGAGAAACGGGGGATTCATTGTTGTAATTTAGAGCGCAAGGATCACTCTTCTTATCCCAGAGAAGTTGAGTAGCTTGGAAAACAAATTTTTGGACCTGTAGCAGAAATATTTTAAAATCAAAGAAAATATTAATATCAACTACTTTGACATTCTATTTAGTAGTAATTTTTATGTGTCAAATATTTACCTCGCTCTTCTCATATTTACTGTCGTGAGACTTTTCTCTGTAGTCCGTACTCACCAAATAATGTAGCTGAAATATTTACAAAAACTTGTCAATATAACGTTTACTATCAGTTTGCTATGAACAATGTATTCAACTTTTAAATAGATAGGGAATTTACTTACAGCATTATTTTTTTCGAAATCCGCAATATGGCAATCTGCCTTTTGGTCATCAAGTAAAAATTTCAACCTGGACAAGAACTCGCTTGTGGGCTTTGAAGCTAACGTTTGCAAAAGTAGCGTCACTCCTACATGTACACAAAAAAATGTATGCATGTAAAATGTGATGTATAAAAGTAAAATGGAGTTGTTTCATTTTTAGTTGAAAATCAATGTATTAAAAATATACATTTAGAAATCACATTATTTTTCGATACGTTTAAATTTAAAATTGTGACTTTACCTGTAGAATCGTTGATTCTGGAATTAATATCTACTCCAGATTGACCCAAGATGTATTCGACGAGTCCCATGTGTCCTTTCATGAAAGCAATAGCCAAAGGTGACATTTTCCAATCATTAGGTTCGTTCGGAGGACATCCAGCTTCCATCAACAACTTTAAACAAAAGTACCATCCGTAGGCTGCCGCATAATGAACCAAAGTATTTCCAGAAGTATCTTTTACTAAATGTTTCGCTCCTAGTCGCAAAAGATATGAAACGACATGAGCCTGTCCATTGATGACAGCATGAGCCAAAGCAGTTCTTCCTTTGTGGTCGATTGTGTCAACTTTGACTCCGTGTCTTACCAGCACCTTCAAAACGCTAAGATGTCCATTTTGAGCTGCCATCATGAATGGAGTCAATTTGTCATAACGTGCTGGAGTGAATTTATTCGCGTCAGCTCCGGCACTTAGTAACAATTGGACTGCTGAAGCATGCCCGGCTTCCGCTGCACTATGTAAAGCAGTCTGCCCAGTTTTCGTCAACCGCTGAATTAAAGACCCTGCAATATCCTTTGGTATTTCCGGATCCGCTTCCGCATCATTTTCAAAATTTGCTTCATGAGCCAAAATAACTTTGATGTTGTCGATTCTTCCAAGAGAGCTGGCCAAATGCAACGGAGTTTCTCCAGCTCTATTCATTTGCATTGTAGAAATGCCTCTAGAAAGTAAAGTCTCCAGTGGGCCTTTTCCGGAACAAACGGACGCGTAATGAATCGGTGACCATTGTTGAAAGTCCAGGATATTGTAATCAGGTCTAGAGTTGAGAAGAGCAATCAGGTATTCTGGATTCGGATTAGTAGCTGCACAATGGATCGGAGTGATTCTATCGCTCTGTGTAGATTTTTTGACAACCGACACAGATTTGAACGGTGTCAACGGTTCCTTTGTGTTGAGAAGAACTTCTTGATGAAGCAAATTGAAACCAAACCCTCCCAGTTTGATAGATTCTTGTACCATTTCCCCTGCCAGTTTATTATGACCCGCGCGGATAGCGTAGACAACATTGTCAATAAAAGTTGACATCATGAAAGAATCCTGCCCTGGAACTATTTTTGCTATTTCTTTAATTTGAGCAAATGGACAACCAAAGCTTAGGGCTGATCGCATTACTTCGTAGCTTAAATTGTTTTGTCTGCTATTTGTGTCCTCAGGATCTTTGTACACACTTCGGTCTTTGAGTAAAGCATTGTTTCCTTCTTTTCCTCCTCTACCAACTGTAACGGCCCGCATAGCGTGTCCAAACATCATAGTTGAATTGTGACCTGTAGTTTCATCGGATAATATCACGTCTGGGAACGGAGCAAGATTTTCTGCAAGTTTCACATCAACGAGTAACTTGACGGCTTCAATATTTCTCTTTTCTAAGGCATAGCTCAAGGCATCGCGATTTATTTTGAGACTCCGAGGAACATTGAAAGCGCAGATTGATTTTTTATCACGGATTAAGCTTTCCAGCAGTTTATTGTCGTTGAGTTGAACGGCTCGGATCAAAAGACGGGAATGGGCGAGTGTTGAAACATAAGGAACCGTTTTTCGTGATTCAAATGTGGGTTCTTCATTGTATTCTGTTACAAATGGTTTCGGGTCTAAAACTTTCTTTGTTTGTTTTCTTTTCGCAGATTTTCCATCTTGCTTAGGAGTAGATATAGGAGCTACAACTTCATCATTGTTGTCTAAGCCTGGTACTTGTGCATTTTTCTTCAGAGCTCGTTTTTTCAATGGAATTGCAATGGTTTTTTCGCTAACTATGTTGGTACTGTCGGTAGCTGCTAAAGCTAATGCTTTCTTTGAAAGCTTTTTAGCCTTTTTTACTAAAGTAGGGGTTGAAATTTTCCCCTTCATAATTTTCTTCATGTCAGCTTTGCCTTTGCTGTCACTATCACCTTTTGACTTTTGAGGAGCCTTTTTCTTTTTCACAGTAGCGGTGATAGTTGCAGCAACAGACTTTTGCACTTTTGCTTTCAATTTCGAAACCTTGGGTTGAGACACGACCATAGGTGGGGATGGTGGTACAACCACAGCTGCTTTTTTAGGCTTTTTCGCATTTTTCGCAGGCACAACTGCATTTACGGTGGACGCTGTGCTATTAGATAATAAATCAGAAAAATTTGCTTCAATTTGTATGATTTTTGAAATAGACTCCGGGGACTGGTACGGAATAAGTTGAAGACGGGCTCGTTTCGAAGAGCGTTTGCCGCTGTCATCATCTCCATTTTGTAAGGCAGCTGCCTTTTGAACTGCCGATTCTGCCTTTCGTTTTTGACCAGGTGAGATTTTAGGTGCTGGAGATTTCTTAGATACTGCTGTTGTATCTGCAGATGTATCCTGGAAAAATAAGTCGTCGCAAATTACCTTTAAACTCATTCCTTGCTTCACCCATATGCATTAATAGGAAATGAAGTGTTGTAAAAACGCATTTTTTCAAAATAGAATAATTCTATTATAATATTTGGTATATGAGATAATTAATTATATTTCTTCTGAAATTCTACTTATTAATTGAAATATTTTATCTCTTGAATGACAGTAAAAAATACACAAATCAGTAAATCTCATGATGATAGTGATGGGCGTTGTAAGACTAGCCCTTGGCAGTAATCATTGTCGTATTTAGGGGGAGTTCACTATAGCACGTACCCCCAGATTATGTAAAAAGAAATTTTTAAAATATATAAAATAAAAAAATTGTCATTTTTATTCTTTGTACTTCCTGATGTCTCCCCGAACGTGAATCTTAGATATGCCAATGTCTTCTACAGCTCTACTGATTGCTTTTGCACTTACAAAAATTATACAGATAAATTGCAATAAACTGTAATTATATTATGGCTCATGGTAATTAATGACAAATTATATTTGATTGAGTAATAACGAATGGGAAATACTTGAGCCTCTAAAGTTATTGCTTATTATATCATTATCATTTACTAATGATGTCAAAATTATAGAACTATTGTTTACTGTAATTTGTTTTTTAATTCAATGCATCATACTTTTGCCTTGAGAGGTTTGGCTTTCATCTTGGGTTGCCTTCTTCCTCCCCCTCCTTTAGCTCTTCCTGTCATTTTCCAACGGATGTTAGATGACTGCTTAATTTACCCATGGCACATATTGACAGAATAAAGAAAATAAATTTTAAGTTCATTGTTATTATGTAAAGCTCATTTAAAATGAAAAATGTTCTTTTCAATGTCAGCCTGCCTTTAGTATAATAATTAATGTAAATGACGAATGACCAACCAATATTTATTATGCTTATGTATGAAAGTTTATTTACTGCATCTTCATTTATATGGGCAATCAATGTAAGAACAACTGATGTCCTATAGTATGATTTATATAAAAGACTGGCTTTAAAGCACCAAAGATTGTACCACTTGAGACTTTGCATAAATTTTGCAAACCTTTTTGGTTCATATTGTTTACAGTTAGAAGGGCAAATAACACAACAAATAATTGAATTGTTTCCTGTTCGTATTCGTGTCAGTGTCATTTTATTGTCATTTTATGTCCAAACGGTAACAGATATACTGTTGCGTTAACAGATAAGTGGACATGAAAGACCATGGATTTCGATATATATTTGACGTTATCAAACTTAAAAACAATTTGTATCCATGTTCGACTGTGAAAAACTGAACTTCCCTTTAAAAGCACGCACAATTGTCATTGATGGCGAATCACATTAACCAAATTGTCGTGTTAAGGCTCCAGAAAAACATTTTATATAAATACCATACACCACACCTACCTATATACAGATACAACAAATAAACAAGGGTGTATCTCTGTATCTACTTATGGGCTGCCCACTATGTGCTTCTTCAGCCCCCCCCCCCCCAGATTCGTGAAAAAGGGGTTATTTCACAAATACGGCCACAAATTTGCTAAGTTTTTCCCTCTGAATGTGAGTCCTCTTCAAACCCCTCCAGCCTCTCCCATTTATTTGTGAATCCAAGATACACCCTTGCATAAAGCATAGCATGGCACATACACCGGTAACAGAGCACGCAATTTGTTGAATAATATTTGCAATATTTGGTCTGGTTGTGCCTAAACACTTACATGGAAAACTAGCTAATATTTTATGCTCAACTGATCTATACCTCAATTCTCAACTACGGAATTGGAACATAACTAACTAAATAAAAAACACAGATTGAAATAAGAACATAAATTGATTTGTACAGATAAATGAGACGAAACAATTGACAGTTATAATCTTTTTCCTTACGGAATAGAGAAATTATTTCACCACAAAATGCTGCTCAACAATGCGTGATATTAAAGCTAAAGAATGAACCAGAATGTTTACTCATACGTGAAGTACAAAGTAAAATGGAAGATGTAAAATTGGTCTTATTGAACAATTTTTCATGCTAGGTACTAACTAGGTACATATAGCTATGAAATAAAACGTGCTGAACCACTGAGGAAATAATGTGAAGATATTTATTTGCATAGTATGTATATTGTACCTATATAGTTTTTGTAATATTTCCAATCGATTGCCCTTTGTCCAGTATGAGTATGACAGATAGATCTAATGTGGAAACATCCGATCACACATAATGCGGTGTAAGTACAAAAGACGTGCAAATATGTGCAAAAATATAAAGTACTGCTGTATTAGACAAGTGAATCATGAAAAATCTTCATTCACGCAATATTACGATTACGGTTATATGTAAAGGTAAATTAAAGCAGCAAAATATTTAGGTTAAGGATATACTGTATATATCCGAAAAAGTTTTCTCAGTTTTCCCTTAAATTACACATTACAACAGTAGTAGCTTGTTAATCCGAAACATTTTTGTGGCAACTATTATCACATCTCACATGAATCCTAAAAATATTAAATTGTAGTCTTTTATCATGATTTTGGTACTCAGACACAAACTGCATGTGTTTTTGTTTCGTCAGATGATGAGTTCTAAAAATGTCAGCCAAACTTAATGTTCCTATAATATCTGGAAATGATTGACTGCATGTAAAGTCGATATAAGCTATGTAATCATGTTTTGTTAATGCTGTGTATTATCAATAAATCAATATAGGATATCTTTTGGACAGTCATTGCGTTGTGTGAGACCAGGAAAAATGTGCTGGCGTTAGTTTTACTAATTCATTGCTGTTTCCGCTGCCAAATGAATAAGTGGGTCGTGGGTCGTGGATCACTAAAAGAACAGCGATGTACCTTATAAAGATTTTGCTGAGTTACTATAATAGATACATATGCAATGCATATTGATGTATAAATGTATCAAATGTACCTACAAATTGACACTATCTCGTAGAAATACATATTTAAAGATAAATATTGCAAGTGTCTCAATTTTTCCTCAATTCTTTCGTTTAGATCCTCGTTTATCTTTGAAAATTATAGTTATTAAAACATTTGTAATTAAAACTTTTGCTTTCAATTTGGAAGTGAGATATACACAGTTATTAAAGTAATATGCCTTTCATAGTAGCTCACATTCTCATGATCTTGTGTTTGTCTGATGCTTTGGCTTTGGAAATAGAATTTATTTGCAGGCTTTTATTTACTAATTATACCGTAGTACCTAAACCTTAACAGTACCTTAGTAAGAATTAGGAAATGAGAAGGAGAGAGGGATTCACAGTTTCACAGAGATGCCTTCTGATGCTGCCTACACAAGCGGATTAACAACCCTATATGTAAAAACAGAATTATGATACACGATAAAGCAGGATCTATAGATATCTTTCTTGAATCTTCATTTTTATTGATAAACATTTCTTTTGATTGATAAGAGAGTAAAAATCGATGAAGGTTGAGGTTGTTGGTGATGTTCTCACAATACACTAATTGCTGCTGTTAACTCTTTCATACATATAAATCCAAGATCAAACGGTAAAAAATTAAAGGAAAGGAAAATCGATGTTTCGGTAAAGATGCCAAGCGGGACTACACAGTTGAAAAAAGTAAGCAAAAAATATCTATCCAGCGCAGTGACAAGAGAAAAGTGTTTTGTAACAAACCTCTTACAGTAGCAAAGATCTATATGAATGATAACAAGCTATTGTAACTAGAATATCAATTCTAACAAATTGGAAATACAATACCATTTTTTGCATATCGCATTTCACATATTAGTAGTACATACAAAAACATCCATTCTTATGTGACACAACTCATCATTTTATTAACAACAAGACTCTGCCAAAACTTTTTGCCAAGAAAATAATAAGAATATGATATGCATGTAAATGTTCCTGAATAAAATTCCTCTAATGGAATTGCAGTACTTGAGTACACAAAATTTGGATCTGGAATCTTACTGTATGTTTGCAATGTACTAATATAATACAAATACAGCCAGCAACCGTGTGCGTGGGCTTTCAAAGTACCTGTCTACAATAAATTTACTGAATTAGAGTGAATTTATTTGCGTAAGCAGAAGTACTTATGTATTTCTATATATTACGAGACGAGAAAATAATGAGATGTATATGTATATACTTACATAAATATAAAAGCAAGAACGAAAGGTACAGAGAAATACCTTTCAGATCTCTAGGCGTAAGTATACGTAAAGTACGGAAAGTTGCTATGTATACCTATGTATAAAATATTATGGAATTATGGATGTGTGTCGTACACACACAGTTACAATACAACTTACATGTATACATGTAGGCTGAGGCAATGTTTGAGAGTGCTAAGGCATACTGTGCTGTATGTGGATAGAAAAGAGAATAGAAGATTTAGTTTGGGCTTGTATAAAATTTGCTTACCTTTAAATCGACGTGTAAAAATTAGTACAGATGCAAAATGCTGATTTGTAATTTACAAATTGGAGAGTGTTTGGAACACTTAGAGTAGAATCACATCATTCACTAGTGAAAAAGTAACTGAATAATACTGCATACAAAGGACTATCATCTTTTTACAATATTTCTGACTGATTTGACTAAAAATTGTGTCAAAGTTTATATAGGACGACTGGAAAGAGTAAAGTCTGAGTGTATGTATCTCTCTCTGCTTTTTCTACCAAGTAAAGTTTTGGGCTAACCTTGACGTGGTTCGAACTCAGCCGCTGGGATAAATTGTATTCTCGTATATAACCAAATCACCAAAGTATTAACTGCACACACAACATTCGCATTCACTATTCACATAAATGTATTATAACACACTTTAGCAAAAATCCATATAGATCTATGATCTATGTACCAGTAGACACTAGATAATAATTTCCCAAGTCGACTCTCTCAGACTGACACACTGACGTGTATTTACATCTATACAGATCTTCTTCTCTGTGTATTTGGCTGACTTGTGCCGTATGAGATATGAATAGATGAGCTGAAATATGTAATATGCAACAGTAACACACTAACACAATACACATGTACAAAATCATCCAGGTAGGTATTAAAGCTATAGACTTTCAAACATTAAATACTGAATAGGGAAAAAAGCTTTTACTTTTACGGCGATTATGCGCGTGCATGACAAGCAATTTGCAGTTCTTGCTAAAACATGAACGATGGGAATTGCAAAACGCGAGTGAATCACATGCAGATGAGTACTAAAGAAATGTCGGAAATTTATATGAATGTACTTTATTACTATTTAATTCCAGTTTTTATTTTATAAGAAACTGGAGCATGATTATTTCCCCAGCGGATAAATCTTGGTGTGCATATTAAATCTTTCTGCATGTACTAATGCAATTTGCATCAGCTACATATATAAAAAATAAGCTAGACGTGCTTAATAAATAGCTAATAGCTTTTCAGATAAATAAATAAGCATACTTAACAGAGAAGACAGTACAGTGTACTTGGAAAAGTTAGAAAGAAAAAGGAAACCACTTACAATCTTGATAATGCCTCTTTATCTCATATTCAAATGATTCAAACATTCAAAGTCAAAATAGCTGTGAGACAAAAGTTATAGGGTTCTAATATTATTAACGATACTTTCAAGAGCGTAGTATCTACATTAAAGAACTAGGGACACGTGTCCCCCCCCCCCAGATTCAGAGAAAAAGGTTATTTGCGAGATCGAATTATTAGAAAATACATGCAGAATGTAAAGCAATTTTGATATGCATGAATCTACAATGGTTTAATGGGTTATATAAACTTTATACTAAGTATAAAGATCATGGATGTGTTATTAGTTATTATGACTCATACTATTCTGTCAATTAATTCCCTCATACATAGTAATATTATGTTTACACTGTCTGTTTCTTTGTAAGTACCATATTACTTACATATTATAGAAATATATATCTTAAGCTATATATTATTGGTAATACAACCCTAATAAACATGTGTCTCATTTCTCATATACCTAAGTACTAGTACTATTTATATCCAATGATTGCACTGATTGATAAATCATTGCTCTATTACCATCATATAATATTTTCTTTTATAATTTTAAGTTCAAGTGGTACTGGTAGCTCTGCTCTGTTTCCTCAGACACAATCATAACTTAACTTGGATGGATGGGAGTATTTCGCCAATATTATTATGTGAACATTGTATTTTACATTGAGCTAATATTTACTACAGTACATAGGGACTGCTGTACTAAAAAAGATTCCCGCTTTACACATATTTACATTGGTTTGAGTAGAAGAGATTAAATATTTCATTCTACTACTGTGATATTATCTAAAGATTGCTGAATCCGTATAGAGAAAGAGAAGTACACATTTTGAATTGTCTCTATGTGCAATCACATTTCAGAATTAAACAATCATAATCATAATCTTCCCCTTGTGGTATTATGTAAGGCTTAATACTGAAACGAAAGGGACACAAGTACTTGTACTAAACCTATATATAGGTATGTAAATATTCCTTTTTGCTGCAGGATTCGCAAACATACTCTTCCTTACAGACTATTCAGACTTGGATCTTTTATTCACAATAAGATCTCTGAGCCGGTGCTAGTGTTTTGTAGTTGTCCTGATGTACAAGACAGAAAAAGTCAAAGACATTTATATTCTAAGACAGTTAAATGAATAAATTTGGTTGGTAATGAATTTATTTATTTTGATACGTATAGGCACTACTGCTATGTCACGGAGAACTGCATTGCATCAAACTCAACCTAAAAACATAAATTAATTTCATTCTTTTTGTTTTATTCTATTCAGTCACTTGCACAGTTTGATAAAGAACAAAGCTTAGTTAGTAAAAATGGGGATTTCTATAAGTCATCCCAACAGCCGGAAAGATAATCTTTTATTTCCTCCAGAGGTAAGTTTGCTAATTACAATTTTTATATGAACTTAATTAGGTATATTATACTGGTGCTATTTTTTAAATACACAGGTAAACGTAAGCTTACTTAGGTGTGAGATTGTTTAAAAAGGTTTGAGAATAATATGATTCTATATATTTGATTTCAGATTTTAGAAAAGTTATTACAAAATCTTTCTAGCAGAGATAAATTGGTAGCCCGGCAAGTGTGTAGAAGTTGGTGTTCTCACATAAATAGCACTGGGATTGATGAAACTGCCGTAATTGTATTTAAAGATTCAGATGCAGATTTAAAAGTTCTGTCTGAGTCTCCTTTAGAAGTTGTGTGGTCTCAATACTGTTTAAGAAACACGGACCTAATGAGAAGTTCCTTGTCCTTCTGGAGTAATTATGGAGATATTGTAACACATTTGACTTTATTCAAATGTTCCATCGTTCCGAGGGATGATGTAAGTAAATTTTAAACTGAACGTTGGAATTTATGTGGAATATATTTCGTTTGAGAAGATTAATGTACCTTATTGTTATGTTATGTTGGAAATGACACAGAGATTTTATATGGGATGCCCTAACTTACGACATTTGGGTTTGCAAGCTTGTGACACATATTTTATGATGGGAGGAAAATTCGTACACGTGCACCAGTTATTACATTTACAGTCATTAAAATCTTTGGATCTTTCTGATAACAAGTAAGTTAATCAGCATCAATAGTTTAAGTAAATATTGAAAAAAAAATCTGTAAAATGAATCTTAATTTCCAATTTAATCAAAGTGTAAACTTTTTCTTTAGATATTTGACAGATCACATCCTTTTTTCCATTCTAATGAAAATTTCTGAACTGGAATCTTTGAATCTATCTTCATGTCCAATTGTATTCATGAACAGTGTACATAACAGATTCTATCCAAATAGTACGTTAACATACATTACAAAAATAATTTTACGATAACTTCCCCCGTTAGTTTTTATAATATTATTTTATTTAGTATGTAACAATTGTAAGTGTTAAATACATTTAAAAATAATTATTTCAGATAAAGATTCGTGTCAACCTCACTGTGAATTCAGTGACAATATTCTTTCCTTCAAAATGATAAATTTAGGCTTTTTGAGCACAACTAACGGATCTTCTATGAAAGAGTTGATTTTGGACAATACAAGATTTGATGGGCGAGCATTGAAAATGATTTCAGATGCTGGTAAAAAATAATATGTAGCTCATTCTTCATTTAATATGCGGAAGGATTTTTTATATTTAATCTTCCAGTTTCCAGTTCCAAAATATTTTATTTTATCATTGTGTACCAAAATGATTTTACTTGTGATTTACAGACCAATGCAATTGGGAATCTTTACGGTTTAATAAATGCTTAGAGTTAAAATCCCGCGAGCTGATTGAGTTCCTAGTGACATGCCAAAAAAGAATAAAACATTTAGAAATAGGCATATAAAAATAATTATTAAAATTAATATGGTCTAGTCTAGAATAATGAAAATTGTTCCAAAATGTAAATTATCGATTCTAATATACATTTTTGTAATTTACTAGAACGCTCCAAAATTACAAACAGTCATTTACAGTCATTGACGGAATTCACCAATTTGGAACATTTAGTATTAAGGGAGTGCACAGAAATTACAAGTTCTGAATTCCTTCAAAAGTGTCCAAATTTGAGGTACTTGGATATAAGTTCCTGTTTTGGTATAAAACTGCAACCTGAGGATTTGAAATACTTGAAAAAATTGAGAGTTTTCAAAATGCACGGTATTGTTCCATTTTATGTAAGTGAGTTAACAGACATTATACAAAATTACATCACAAATACTGTTGCTTTAAAAATATCAAAATGTCAATTTTACAGTTTCTGGTATCTTCCGAAAATGATTCGCTGTCAAATATTTTATGCCAATCTTTTCGAACTCTGAAAAACCTAACGCGTTTAGACTTAGGATTTTGTGGCTCTGTTGTACGAGACGACCTTGCACAAGTCATAATAAAAGAGATGAGTCAATTAAAATATTTGGATATTTCCAAGACTCCAGTAACAGATTGGGGCTTAGCCGGAACTGAAATTGAAGAATTTGATCCACGGTTAGCTCCTCGTAATATGGAAACCAGAAGAACAGCTTTGCTTCAGAGATTGAAAGAAAAAGCTCCTGGATATTGTATGTCGAGATTAATTGGTATACACAAAAGCAAAAGTTACCTATACGTTTTACTATTATTAAAATTCCTGTTTTTCATACTGTGAAATTAATATTCGATTTTTTATATAGAATTGAGGGAACTAAATCTCTCCTCTTGTGAAAATTTGAATGAAGCAACATGGAAATTAGCGTTAGTACTTCCCAGTTTAGAAAACTTAAATTTATCCAATTGCTCTCAGGTGAGTTATAATTTCTGTATTGGTAATTAATGTGGAATAATAATTTTTAATTAATTTGTTATAATTTTTGACATGGTTCAAATTGCATGATGACATTATATCCTAAATAAATATTAAATGACATAATGTGAATTATTTACAGATAAGTGCTATGGGAGTTCTTAGGATTATTCAAAATTGTCGAAATTTAGAAACTCTGAACATTGCAAAATGTGGACTACATGTTACAGGCGATGAGAATTTGATTTTACAAATGCGTGAGAGTTTACCAAGATTACGAAATCTAGTTATGATGTAACATTGTAACATTACAAATTTCTCATTTTGCTTAGATAAATACGCAATATTAAATACCTGATAAATTCTTGCTTGAGCTATTAACATTTTACTCGTACATTAAAATAATAACTACTTGACAATATTCCTTACCTGCTACCGTTTTACCTGTCCTACTACAATGCAATTTGAATGGTACAATAATACAATTTTTATTAGTTCCTATTTAAGAAATAGCTAGTTAACTTATATACCTCTATATAAATTACCAACAGTACGAACGTAACGTTAACCAGTCATGCCACAACTATAATTAGTAGGGAAACAAGTAACATAGTATCACTAGCGTAAATATTTGAATGTTAGAAGCAATAAATGTAAAATGTGATGATAAAAAACAAAAATGAGTTTGTAATGTGTGATCCAAAATTACAGTAAATAAAGTAATAAATATTCCATTCTAGTCAAAAATTAGTTTCTGTAATAGTATAATCGTATTAATATTAAATTGAACAATAATAAACATAATTTACATGATAGTTACAAATAAATAATATAATTCAATCTGATCAGGGACGTATCCACGCCTTGGCTCACCGGGCTGGAGCCCCCTCCCCCAAATTCTGTGAAAATGTTTGCATTTTTTTTTCCTTTTGCCCCCCCCCCCAAGACCCTTGACTCCCTTCGTTACAAAATCCTCGATACGCCCTTGAATCTGATATAATGCACATGGGCGTATCTT
>JABASD010003793.1:0-18175 GCA_019776165.1 Pogonognathellus flavescens | reverse complement strand
CTGGTTATTGGAAATGGGATCTAGAAACAGGGCTTCAAACCATACAAAGAATCACAGGGTGTCTTCCAGGAATTTTGAAATCGGCAATCCCAAGCTACACATCTGGGTCCACAAAATGGCAAATCGTTCGTCGATGAGACCATTTCTAATTGGCACAAAGGCTACTTTGTTCATCTCCTTTGGCATTCAACTTCAAACCCACTGACATCTATGGGCATCTTAAAAAAGGGGAATGACACCGATTGGTTTGACTTGACAAACAAAGACGGATATTTGAATAACATCTGGAAAAAACAACTCGATAACTTAGCCTTTTATTTGCTGCAAATTCAAATTGCGGGGGTTGTCCCAATATGCAATATTCTTCCGTGGATTAATTCTAAAGATGCACTATGGAACGGGCGTCGAGGATTGAACGGTAGCATAAAATTGTTTCGACTGACGCATGATTATTTGACACGACATCACAACCTTACTTCTCTCATTTGGGTCTGGTATGTAAATACTACTGCTAACACGGAGCGATTAGAAGAATTTTGGCCCGGCAGCGATTACGTTGATGTTGCATCGTTTCATATGTGGTACGTAAATGCATTGAACAGTACTGTGTATCAGCAAGTATTGGATTTGGTTGGTGACACGCCCATTTCAATGGATCAAATACACAAAGTTCCATCAACTTTACTCTTGGCAACGCAACCTCGTTGGACATGGTTCACCTCTACAAGAGATAAATTATTGACTACAAAATATAATCCAGATGAATTTAATATCAACGCAACTTTTAACAGTCAATACGTCATCAATAAGGAAAACAACAGTTTCTTCAAACAGGTATTTTCTTAATCATAATGTCCAATTACAATGTGTAAAATTTAATGATTTTTAGAAAATTATCGTTGAACCCACACAGGTTATCGGCAGGTCTCAAAACGGTAAGTTTTCTTTAAATTTCAATATTGATTGAGTTTCAAAGAATGCAAAAACACCACTATAAAGTCATACATTAAAACATTAGTAGTGAAATTGTATTTTACAGAAACATTGAATAGAAGTCAATCGGCCATCATATTATCCACCTTTGAAGTAGTTACTATTTTATCTGTTTTGTTCGTGTTTGTTTTGGTAAGTACAATACTTGTCGTAATTCAAGTCGTGAAAAGAAAGTCGTTGCGTTATTCTACACAGAAAGATTCCGCGATCGAAAAGCTACTGAAAAACTTTTTTGATGGAACACATTCATTGATGTCTTACAAAAATATGGATATTTTTGGCAAAGTTGAAAGCAAGCCTTACGATTCTAAATATGAAATTAAATTGGACGACATGAAAATTGGTAAACACAATTTAGACAAACATGAGTTCATCATTTTTATTAAATATTGGTAAATGGTAACCAACCTAATAAATAATGTAAGTGGGGTGCGAAATATATTTTTAGTTTTACTCATGATTGATTTGTTCCCAAAAAAATTCTTCCATTTAGCATATTTTTGGGCTTATACAGTAATATGTATTTTATATCAAACATCTTTCTATTTATGTTTTCGTTGGAGTGTTTTATATTTGTTGAATGAGTGTTAACAAATTTGGTAACAAAACGTAAGCGTTAACGTTAGCCTTCATAAAATGAATAAGTTGGGATTTCCTACTCCGTCGCTTTGAATATAACTTAAACTTGCACAGATATTGGCTTATCATGGCTCAAAATGTAGATTATTTAGATACCCAGGGTACTTGTGTAATTTCGAATTAGAACAATTTCAAAATTGAACATTTCGTAAATTAATGAATTTTTTTGGCAGAATGTGGTTGGAAATTGTTTGTGGCCAAACCGAACAAGCTTTTCAGAAATGATTTCGAAAGGACCCCCTATAGGATATGCAACAAATAGCTATTGAATATTTGAAGAAAATCTGTAACTCTGTAAATGAGTTCAGACCAAAATAATAAAAATTGTAAATTTGAAAAAAATCGTGTAAATAGACGGAAACAAAGTTTAGTATCTGGGAATTCCAGCCTCGCTACAGCCTACCCTTAATAAAACAAACAGAATGAAAATTTAAAAAGCAGAAAAAGTAATATATCATTAAAATAACCTTGAACTTCCACCCCTAAAATGTTGATTTCCTATACGCATCATTACTTTATTTCCATACGTTTGACTAAATTTGTGTCTCCAAGACAGACCAAAATTTTTGTCCTCAATAATAGGTTTGAGAATGAGGTAGCAATTTGTAGTAAATTTTAATTTATGCACATATGCTGAACACCATTAATGCATTTTCCATCATTTAATGTTTAGATTGGGAGAACCCACTGGGAAGTGGTGCCTTTGGCATTGTACTAAGAGGGAAACTGACCGTTTATTTACAAAATCATGCCCGTACACGATCTGCAATAACTGTTGCAGTAAAAGCAATTAAAGAGAATGAAGTTTTAACGATTCAAGCGATCAATGGAATGATGTCTGAACTGAAAATGATGGATTATGTTGGGAAACATTCTAATATTGTAAACCTACTTGGGGCGGTCACAGGAAATTTGCGACAAGGTAATATTAATTACAGCTAATAAAAAATATACAACGTCATCTCAATTAAAAAAGATGTTGATTATGTTATAAACAGAGAAGTTCTACTTAGTTCTTGAATACTGTGAAAATGGCTCACTTCAGAAATACTTGCGAGATCACAAATCGAATTGTCTCAGCGATGGCTCAGAAGAGTCAGCTCAATCAGACGAATCTTCTTAGTAAGTTGCAGTTAAAAGCATTCACTCAATTAACATTAGTTAAATTTATCTTGCTAACGATTTTAAAATATTGCGACTGTATAGCGTCAATACAAACCCAATTAGCAACAACAATTTGTATGACTGGAGTAGACAAATCATTTCCGGAATGGAGCACTTGGCTCTGAAGCAGGTAAATTTTAATATTTTTTAGATTGGGCTCAAATTATTTGACCAATTGATACGAATTAAGAATTTCAGTAAATAACTTGAATTGAAGGTGATACACGGAGATTTGGCCACTAGAAATGTTCTCCTCGATGGGTCTCTAACCGTAAAGCTGTCAGATTTTGGACTTTCTAGAAGACTTTACGCCAACCCGGATTACGTCAAAAAATCAAATGTAAGAATTTAACTAATATTTAAAAATTATTAATCTAGAACGTTTAATGTTTTCTCCATTTCAATGATGCAACAATCAACTATCAACGACTATGCACCATCGTTTGGTTGAACATGCAAAATGCATTAAACATGCCTTCATTGATTTATTAAATGTTTAATTAACTAATTAAATTTGCTGTTTTATATTGTTCGCACATAACAATTATTAAATATATGTTTCATAATTTAACACTTAATTTTCGATAATTCAAAGCAACAAATATTATCACTTTTCAGAAATGCATTAGTAAACATTTGTATGCTTAAAGGCAAGAGCGTGTCTACGTTTTGACCCCATACCATATAAATTGTTGGCTTTTAAACCCCTTATAGATCATCTCCCATTATTTCAGAATCCTATACCCTAGTTTTTTAACCACCTAATATTGACTTTAATACGACTATTCGTTTTGAATTTAAGTAATCTTAGATACCGTAGTGGTGCTTTTAAGTCATCAGGGAATAAATAAACCCCAACTTGGTGGTTTATTGAGATTTCCATGCGATTTCCGCTCTGGAAACAATTCATCCCCATGGATAAAATAATTCCCTAATGCAAATGTGTATACACAAATACATGCAAATAAACATACGCATTTTTATTTAAATACTCTTCACAAAGATCTTTATTCTCTCTCTGCTAGTTTTTTGCTGCGTAAATAAAAAATTACAATACATTTTAAAGACAATTCCCTATGGACATAATGATTCCCCCTGGGGGTTTATTACGTCATTTACGGCTCAGATTAATTCCTGAAACAAAAAGGCTCCTGTGGATATAAAAGCGCACCGCTACGGTATTTTTGATCTATTGAAAAGATATAAGTAAAATATTTGAGTGTAACTTGGTATATATGCCAGAAACAAGCTAGAAATATGCGAGCTTTTGATTATTGGAATTCACTTCATTTCTGATTTGATAGTAACCGCATTTTCCATTCCATTAATTTTAAGGATCCACTTCCATGGCGATGGATGGCTGTTGAATCTATTCGAGATTTGAAATTTTCTATTGAGTCAGATGTCTGGGCATTCGGCGTGACGCTGTGGGAAATATTTACTTCAGCTAAAACCCCCTTTGCCACTGACATTTTTGATGCCAGATTTCTTGAGCTACTGGAAAATGGTTACCGTCTGCCTCAAGAAGACAGCATTCCAGATGACTTGTAAGATCTAAATCAAATGTTGTTAGCAAAAAAGCATTTGAAGACTTGTTACTTTTTAAACATGTTTAGCTTTAACCACATGACTAAAATAAGATACAATTGATAAGGTTCGATTTAATGATGTCATGCTGGGAATTAAACCCTACGAAAAGGCCAAAGTTTGCTGAATTGGCACATATGATGGATGAAATGCAAAGGGGGCTGACTGATGATGATGATCAGGTAAGTCTATATTTATTAATTGTCTCAAAAGTTGAGATTGCCATTATATACACAATATTTAAAAACAACATTAAACATGTTAAATGGATAACGGAAAATGATATATTAAAATAAAATATCTCAATTATTAAGTAGTGCAAGCTACTTATACTTATAAACATGATAAAATTGCATTTATTATTTCGGTAAATATTTTATGTCAACGCAGGTCTCAAATTCGTACGAATGTGCTATACTGAGCTCAAACAAAAGTACAACAATGAAGTGGATAAACAATTGATATTGTGGATGCTAGAATTTAAAAATAAACTTGATAACGAAACTGGTGAGAAGATGGTGAACTGCAATATAAAAACGCAGCAAATAATCTTATATTTAAACCTAATTAAGTAGCACAGACTACTTTAAATCATTGGTCTCTACGTCTGTCCGTCCGTTTGAACGCCATTTTAAAGTTTAGTTGCACATGATATGACCTCACTGGTACCTACCTGTACCACATATGGACCAAAATATCTCAACGCGTTCTGTGGATTAACGATGGGCACTAACGGACAAAAAGCTTTGAAATGTTGTATTGTACATTCATGGATCCGTTATTTTATTGTGGTAAATGAATGTAATCACATTATATATGCAGTTTTGGTTTTTTAACAGGACTCAACTTCACATCTGTTTATCTACACCGATCTTCAAGAATGATGAGAAATTACAACCAGAATGATTTGATACGTGTGGAGCAAACAAAGACGCTACGAATGAATTCACATGACTAGTGATCTCGGCCAACATTTTTTGCCAATAGTATATCGTAGTAATAATGCAATTCTTATTATAAAATTTGTTTAAATTGCCTATGTTGATTATATTGTATATAATATTAGTATATTTGTTTGAAATCTGAATATTATATTGTACTCAATGTAATCTAGAGCAGACGCTTGAATAATTATATACTACAAAAAAGAAATTGCAATAAATTTTACAAAAAATTATACAAAAACATATTTTCCATATTATGGCAGAAAATGACACGTCCATTTAGAATCGCGTCGAAGTAATTTACAAAGTAAGGTTGCATAAGTGAACAAATATGATTCACACAAATGGCGATCATAAATTGGTTTGCAAGAAATTAGCTAAATGAAGAAATGAATAAACAAATGAATAAATGGAGGCTACATCAATATCTACAAGGAACAATTGAGATTAATAACAGGAAAAACTTTATAGCTAAAAAAGCTACTTAATAGGAATGATTTGTCTGTCCGTTTGTGTATATGTAATTCGACATATCGGCTACGAATCAACTTAATTCGTTCAAAGTTTGTCAAAGCAGTTGACAAACAACAATTTAATACTCGTTTGACAATAACAGTTGCCAAATCAGTTAACAAATCAGCAATAAACAACTGTTATTCAGCATTTTTATTTAGTAATTGAGTATGTATCTTACGCTACTTGCTCACATTCGTTTTTAATTGTTTATAATGATTTTCTGTCTGAAAAATCTTAAACTCTAGATAATTGGCGATCAATTTGCATTCGAAAAGCAACCCAGTCCATATTACTTTCCTGACGTGACGCCAAGAAATGAAAATGTTGAGAATGTAACAGCAGTTTCAGAAATTCGCCCTTTATAAGAATTGTCTACTTGTTCGTAAGTTAACCAAAGAACGGTTTGAGATAATGACTTCAAATTTGGTACACTTGTTCTAGTGGTGCATTGGAAAGCTGAGTTTGCCGATAGGGTGAATCGGTAAATTCCTTCTTGACCTTTGACTTTTAGATTAACTACTGTGTAAATGCAGCCGGCACAGTAAAATGAATTTTAAATGTCGCTATGACAATTTAATCAATTATATTTAGGTATGATAGTTGAAAACGCTAAATTTGCATTTCAAGATCGCCAATGACACAATACTTTGAAGTACTAGTCATAGTAATTATATTGCTGCAAACACAGTTTCAAAGTTAATGTTATCGTGTCGATTCACACCACAGAGTCACTGTTTGCTTCATTTCATGGCTACTACTACGGTTTTTAACCGCCTTGATAGTATTTGGCTTTTACACTTACTTTCTATGAAGGGTAAATTAGTACCTTATACGCAAAAATATAATAGCTGACCTCTAAATTATTTATGTCATTTTTCCTGTAATGCATTGCGTTCAAGTCAACGTTTCTAACTTGCCTTCAAAACCAGAAAAAACTGATTGTATATTTTTATTACAACATAAAACTATTGCACGTTCCTAACATCCACATAAGAACATATTAATTACATTCAGTGTATTATTGTTCTAGTATAACTTAAGCTAAGCAGCCTAAGTAGCTGTAACTTATCTTCCTGTCAATTTTTGGACCAATGTGCAAAGGCATTAAATGTGAAATTTGTATGTCATTAAAATTTTACGAAGGACAGTTTAAATAACGCGAGGTTGAAACATTTGATCTGAAAACCAAAAATACATTTAATCGACAAATAAGAATACATGTTTCTGTATTTCGTGTGTTGACACATTTACATTTAAAATCTAATTTATATTTCATTTTATGTGAATAAGCAATAATGTACCTTCTTTTCGATTTACAAAGTTGGCCCCCATGAGTGGACTTGCTACATGACCTTAAATATGTTGGTTAGCAAGCAAATGATCCTATGATGCCGTCGGTTGCAACTTGTTTAGACTCAATGTCAGTAATACCATAAATGATTTAAAATCACTTTGCTATTAATTACGATTATTTGCTTATATGTTTTAGTAGTACAGATGAACTGTCAGAAAGCAAAATCAACCTTCTGTCCCTTCGAAGTAGATCACCTACCAAATATTAAATTTCCATAAACATTTATCAGGGATGTAAAATGTTTGGAAACCTGCCTGTCAGGTTTCCAGGGAAATCGGATAATTTAGCCCCGCCCCCGAAGGGGGCGGGGCTAAATTACGGAAATCGAGGGAAAAGGCGGGGCTAAATAGGGAAATCGATGGCTCCGCCCCCAAAGGGGGCGGAGCCATCGATTTTTCCTCAAGCCCCGCTGTGAAATGGGAGGAGCTTGTCTGGGGAAATGGAATCTAGAGAAGCCCCGCCCCGAAGGGGGCGGGGCGTTTTCAGGGAAAATTTTCCAGTTCCATCCCTGAATTTATTATCATTCACAGCGATACTAATTATCAAATAACATTACCAAAATAATATGAACAATTTGACATTGCAATTCTACTTTTAATTTTCTTTTCTTACTGATATACATCACAAAAACTAATAGTTTTAATTTAAACTTTGACCTTCCGAAGCGACTAGTGTTTTGTATTCTGTAAGGACACCATGCAATTGCAACGGTCGAACCAGACATGATATACAGAGCAACTATGTGGTAAACCCGGCACGTCCATTGTGAAAGTATGTTGTTAAATGACAGTATAACTAGCCTTGCTGTAATTATCTAAAATCATCATTTGTGATTTCTGAAAATACTTAAACACTAGTCTTAAAACTCAAAATTTGGCAGCTTATGTTTTGAAACAAATTTAGAATTCAAGTAGCAGTGTTTAGAATACATTGAATATTACATACGTTTTGAATACAATTGTTACTGAAAAAGGTCAAAGGTTAATGAACTGACCGATATACACAATTATAACGTTTAGCCTCATATATGATCTACGAGTGGTAAATTTGAATACAGTATCTTAACCCTTTCTGGGGTTGAAGGATGGACACTTAGGTACAGATAGACCGACGGACAGCTTGGCCATTTCCATAAAGTAGATCCCGTAATTAGTCATTCAAATAATGATTTTCTTTATATCCCAGCGAGAATGCATAAGCGCATTATGCCAATAGCCATTACATTGTGTACATGGACAACCGTGAATTTATTGAACGAGTAAAAATTCCCAACTTGAATTTTCAATGAAGCACACGATTTGTACATCTTTGTATTTACGTTATCTATTCCAACAGAGGTACGTTTCTGAATACCACTTGATAACTCGTTAATGCTACCGATTAATATGCACAAATAGGACAGTATGACTTCAGATAAGAATACACATGGCAACAATATGAGACACATAATCCAGCCGTTTGGAATGTTGTGGCAGACAAGTGCAAAATAGGTTGCAATAACATTTGAAGCAATGAATGAGATTTTACACATAGGGAAGTATATCTCAGTGCAGCAAACTGTAAATCGGCTATGGAGAATTTGGATTCTTCTGTATATTTTAATAAATTCAGATGATGGCATTGTAGACACCTGCGTCCTGCAATTTCAAAGAAAAAATTCGATTTACTTACCAAATTTGAAAATGACTCCGAAGAAAGAACAAATGAGTACAAAAGCTACATTTGTGGTCAAAAACTGGACGAAATATTGTTTACTCAACTTACAACAGATTTATTAACGTTAAGTACGTAAAATATTAAGTTTGCAAATTTGTTGAATTACTTTAAATTACGTAAATGTGCAACACACATTTGCAAGTACACTCCCGTTAAAAACGCATGAAATAAAAAATGCTGACATCCCAAAATTGTTGTTAAAGTTTCCAGCAGTCCACAAATGAAGCGCAAAAACATACTTTTTCGGTTGAAATAAGTCAAAATATTAAAAATATAATATTCTGCATTAGGAAAGGTAAAATACATCAGTAACCAAAATGGCGATGAAAGTGAATACGTAATCATCATTCCGTAAAGTAATACATTTAAAAACAATTCCGATGTTGCTGTTCCCTTGAATGCGTCTATAGGAAATCATTAAAAACTCAGATCATTTATCAATTAAACGCATTAATATTATTTTTTGAGTTATAAAAATCATAAAATAAGCATGTTGTCAATTCGCACTATCAAGTGGGTAAAATAAGGTTGATACCTGCATTTTTGAGAAGTGTTCGGATTACTTGATTGTAGCAGTTAAGAATTTGTGTGGCATTAACAGTAGTATGTACATGCAACATGGAGAAGTGCGAATATACAACTACCCACAGTATATGCATCACAATTTCAATGGCTGACTTTTCCATTTTTACACCGTAGTACAATTTTACGACCAGTATGGTTGCATGTAAATAATTAAACGCTTTTAATAAATCCCAGATCTTCAGTGAAGTTTTATTATTTTGTTGCTCAAATCGCAAAAGATTCCGGTTCCATTTATACGGCACAATATTCATCCCACATACAAAAACAAAAAATAGATGGAATCCTCTCACCATTGAAATATTCGCCATTTGTAGGTTTTATTACAAAGTATTCTGTAAAATAGTTGTCAAAGTCAGTATTATCAGAGAATTCTTTCAGTGGTTTCTATTTAGATATTATTACCCTGCCCAAATGAATTCACAAATAAAATCCTTTAGTAATGCTTATTGAAAGCTAGATTTGACGATATCAAGATACAGTATTAAGGCCACATGATAATTTTACGTGGAGCATCCACACATTCTATTTTGAAATTCGATTCCACTAAACACAAAATTGATATAACTTCTTTGTGAAAATATGGTCTTATAATAACTTTCTTTACGACATTCAGAAACTTGTGCTGCTATTTCTATTCACATTCATGCTAAACTACTTTGAACACCAAGAGCTGATGGAGGAGTATAGCATTATGAAACGATGCATAAATAATAAGACGGAAGTTTTCGAAAACCAGTTTAGTTGCGAGAGTAAAATTGAGGAGAACACAAAGTGAATTAATATCAATGTTAAATGAGCTTTTTTTGTTACAGCTCAAACAAAAGTCGAAAAAAATGATAAGCTAAATTGCTTATAATGTTGGCAGTCGTTACCATGAATAGCACTGGCTCTATGTCGATTCTACCCAACGATTACAATAATTTACTTAGGAATTCGATAATCAATATCGATATGACAGGCTTGCTCGATGCCAACTTAATTCGTTTCAAAAAATATGCTTGTTACACTAATTGTCTCACAATTGTTTTTCTTCAATTAAAATAATGATTTATTCAATTATGCAATTGAATAAAAATCGTTACATAAACAGGAAATAATTTAACTGGCTCGTGTAGATTTTTCAATATAGTTACCACATAAGGTAAATATAATTGTTTCATCCATGAAGTGGAATATTAAATCAGTAAAGTGATTTTAGTGATACGGCGATGTTTCTTTAAAGTGACTTTTTTATTCACACATTTTTACACTATATTATTGTTGGATTTAAGTTTTCTTTTGTTTCAAAGCAGAACCAGAAAAATGATTGGTAGTATATATTGATTAAATTGAACAAATACCACGCCAGGCAATTGTTATGCTTAAATGTATGTTAATCAAAATATTTAATCTAACGATTCCATTATCTTTTGCTAAACCAAACCATTTATTTTATTATGTATATGAAAAATGGGGAAGAATAATTGAGGCCATGCAATTATTTTTATTCATTATTGATGTCATTCGTCACAAACGAAAAGTATACCAAAATACTACACATCTGAATTTTTGTTTCACAGTTGATTGCCATAAAATTAAGGTCTATTAAATTGAAAGACAGTTCACGAATTTGGTACTGTAATTTTTATACTGTAAATGCTGTAAAGTTTTCATCATTACTGATATTTCCTACAATTTTGGATGCACATTTATTTTATTTAATAAGCATCGGTATAAGTATCTTTTATAATTAAACTTCCATTTCTAAATGTAACTTTCAATACATTCTTATAATGGCGAATCATTAAGAATATTATTTCCAGTGCATTGAAACACAATAATTAATAAGAAAATGAACAAGAAAAGAAAATTAAACATGGATATAAAATAGAGTTGTTAAACTTACAAAAGCAGAACAATTGCTTAGATATTACGCGATAAGTACTTCAGTTAATTATATTACCGTCGATATCGTAGTCAATCCGGAAAGCTCTTGTAGTGCTAACAATATACGATCCACAATATCCCACTACTTGTACATATCTACCTCTGACTCCTGGAGTTAACTCAAATAGTTGTACTGTATAATTTGGGGTAGCAAAAGTTGGCGCTGCATTCTGGCTCCAGTTATACCCGGTTATTTTACTTATCCCCAGTTTTGTTCCAAACGTTTCGGACAAATTTTTCAATTCGGTTTCATCGGTGACTGGGACCCACTTGCTGTCATATCGTGTCACACCTGTGTTTATTGAGAATCCACATTTCATGGTTTCATTCCCTTGTGTGTTGTCGCACTCCATTAGAAATTTTTCCTGGTCAGATGGATCACAGTTTAACGCTAAAACAAAATTAAACATTTATATAAAAACATTGATAAGCATTCAAATTTTTACCTAGAACCAGAATCGAAGTATTTTTCAATACATTATACATATTTAAATTAACGAAACTCTTTTTCATAAAATTCAGAATACATTTCAACTTCAACTAAATTTAATTATATGGTAAACGTTGCTATTTGAATTTTGACTTACGATCACATAAAGCTCCTTGCATGTAAAACGTAAACAAACACAGAAATATTAAGTACGACCCGTAAGTAAACATATCTAGTAGAATATACGGAACTCTAAATATGGTTAAGCCTTCAGTCGGTAATATATTTCGGTTTTAAAAAATGAGTAATTCTTTTGTAGACTGTTACGGTTGAGTAGAATCTGGAACACTAATAGTTTTCAAAAAAATTCCAGAGTATTTATTACAAATCTGTTAAAGCGCAACTTCTCTGTATAATGACTTAAAACTTAATAATCACACACATTCAGCTACACAGGCCAGGCCGTCTGTTTTGGTACATGTACTACATTTTATCACAACAAAGTAATACTGTATTCGCTCTTTCTATGGTTTCTACTGATTCAAAACTCTATCACCACAAATATTAATATTAGACATATTTTATTCGGTACTGTATTATACAGATATAATGTATAATGTATTATCATATTTCCTGGTACTACTGACCTGATAGTGCAGCAAGAATTATCTTGATGACATGATAATTATAAATCTTATGGGTATGATATCTTATCTTAGGGTCAGGGTATGATAAAGTCGGCGTTTACATTATCAGAATTGTATTTTTCAACAGTCCCTTTCATTTTAAGGTCTTCTTAGGTAAGTCCACACATAAATTTCGTGCTTAGTTTGGTGGTTATGACTCATGACCATGGCCTGAATTAGGACCCTCTTAAAGTGATAAAGTTCTACAGATATAGGATGTAGGATAATCTATGCCGTATAATATTTTTTCCGATTTTCTCGTTTGCTATTAGCTTGGCATAGATTACATGTATACAAGAGATTATCATATTTAACCCAGAAATATTATGACTAGTGTGTTTATCATATTATTGACACGGTAATAAGATAAAGCTTGGTAATTTGACAATGGCTCCACAGTCTATTGTTCTTTTGAAAAATTCTTCTGCTTGATAAAACTGATCATCTTATACAAAATAGCATTTTTTGGAAAACAAGGGCAATCGTCCGTCGACCTCAATTTAATCCGGTAAAGTCCACTCATCCATACAATTAAACTCCTATTCTTGAAGTCAGCATCGATATCACCATAATCAACTTGAGGGAATGAGTCACTGTACGAACGACTTAAACTTATATCACATTGGAACTTATTATAGGTAAATTTGATGTTCCAGTTAACTTAAAATAATTGCTCTGATTTTTGCCCTGAAGGATTAAACAAGTAAAAATAAAATAACTGGATTTCCGTGAAACGACATTTTAGAGCAAATTTTTGTTCTCTGAATTATTATGCGTTCGCAGGGTAGGAAGTGATATTTTCTTTCTGTCACACTGCAGTTTTTTTACATAAAAGTTATGTCTACGCATATAATATATAAATTATGTAATTACTAGGGGAATCACATTTTAGTTCAATTAACGAGTAAGTTTGTAACTGACGACACAATATTGCCCAACGTGCTACTATTTCTGAAGAAAATGTAAAACAGGAAAACATCTGACATCGATTATAAGGCTGTTGGAGTTGATATATTATTAGTTTGGCTGAAATGTTGCAGAAAAATTCAATATTATCTGATTCTACTTAAAAGCGATGTGTTTAGGTACATAGTTATGTCCCACCTCATAATGCATAATATACAATACCTATCGCTGGTTAACCTTAGATGTATAGTTCTTGTTTATAGCAGCAATGTATACAAATTGTATGTACATACTACCTCTACTCCCCAGGGTATGTCGTGCTGCTTACATTCCGCTTCTTGACAGTAGATAATTACATAAATTATCTTCTCTTTTATTTGACGGAATGAGTAAGCAAATAATTTCCAATCTCTGTATATGTCAGGCTTGAGTCAGTCTCATTTTCATTTTTTACTCACGCAATTGCAATTTCGTGTTTATGTAGAACAATTATAATTGCTTTTTAGATTATCATTAGTCAAATACATCAGATGTCAGATGCCTATAGGTATTTTTTAATTATTTTAAAAGCATTTGCACTATTGTTATTGGCAGGCACGTACCCAGGACTTCGGTTTGGGAGGCACGACCTAAAAAATTTGCATTTGGGGGGACGACCTAAAAAACACCGAAAAACAGGTTTATTGGCGGCCTAAGGCACCTAATAACACCCTTTTCCGGAATTTGGTGGGGGCATGTTCCTCCTGTGCACCCCTCGGTACGCCCATGGTTATTGGATAATTAATGCATGCATGGCAATGAATAGTTTGTCCAAAGGCTTATCTAGAGACGGGTCACAGCCTGCCCAAGTACCACTCCAAACCGCACGAATTGAAAAATATATATTTGGAATTTTCAAAAAATAAGCCAAAATTATGAAATTGTTTTCAAAACCACAAAAATTACCAAATATTATTTCGCGAGGTTATGCGCATTGATTTTAAATGACCCCATTTATAGTTACGCGCTTGGGTTTGTAAAAATTACAATAGTTTGGATTTTGGATAAAATCCTATATTTGGATGCACCTGAGACTGAAATATGTTTAATTTACATTTTTCAGCGCATGCCTAAAATGCCTAATTCCTATATTAAATTATCTCACTGTAATTAGATTCGCTTTTCCAAAAGCACACCAGTCACATAGAAAATAACATCAACTTTGTCAGCCTACACAGAATCCTTTTCAACACGCTTTCATATATAATATGCTTTTGAATTAACTGAATTAAGGACAGCTTTGAGTACAGGTTAAACTTTATTTCCATTAACTTTAATTGGGCTATAATAAGCAAGCGGAGATATAGGTATACACCGCTAATGAGAGTATGTAATGACGATGTAGCGACTATTTTAAGTATTATTGTAAGATACGGTTGCAATATTAATGCAAAAAATGATTATGCTACTAGAGACTAACTTAATAGGATAAATTAGAAGTACCTATTCAGGAAACAACATTAAATTAATTCTATAAATACTCTTAAGCAATTTACAAGGGAGTCGTATTTTAGTTCAATTAAAGAGTCAGTTCGTAACTGTAGACATGAAATTGCACAACGTGCTACTATTTCTGAAGAAAATGTAAAACCGGAAAACATGTGACATCGATTATGAGACTGTTAGGGTTGAATGCAATTATTTGACAATTTTTATCTTACTCTCACGCGTTACCTAAAAAAATCAACTTCATTTTTAGGCAGCTATAGGAAAACCAAACAAAATGTTCATTTTTTAAGTAACCCGTGAGTCACAAAAAATTACTAACTAACTGCAACGTTAATTACTGTGCTATATTTGACAAGCTGATTTTTCTCAGACTTTTAAAGTAAAAAATCAATTTATTGCAATGCTTTCTTAAATTCTATTGCTTGTTTTTAAAAAATCTCAAGCCAATGGATGAGGCTATAAACCGACAAAGAGTAAAGAGCAATTTCTCAGAGAAGATATTAAATTTGACTAGCTGCTTGCTTTGAATGTAACGTTAATTAGCAATTGTTTTGTTTGTGGCTGTATAAACAGCATGACATTGATAATTTGCATACTCTCTATATAGCAAAGGTTTATAATGAAGCTGAACCGCATTAGCAATGAACGAGGTCAACCAAAGCATAATGAACAAGCTGCTATTATGTAGCTTTTCCCGTCACAAGTATTTATTTATAGAACATACGGGCAAACATCGTAAACTGTAGTCATTTAAGCGGAGTACAGTAGCTGGGTACAGGAGGAAGTCAGAGTTCTGTTGTCATGCATAGCCACAAACATTGTGTCGTGTTGTGTGAACGCGAATTACTTTCAGCAGGCGAACCCGAAGTTCCGACTTCACTTACTTTTCTCAGGAGACCTGATAATGTGCTTGTTGCATTTGTGTTTTGTTTTCTCGCTCGCTGTTACTATAGCTTGATTAAAAAATATTTTGCTATATACCGACTACACTACATAGATATATTTTTTCATTTCGGTTAGCGTGAATAATATTATTATCTTGAGTTCTACGTCCAGTTCTGCCGAAGCTGTAAAAAATATGAGTGAACAAATATTGAAAAGAATTCATTTAGTTGCTGGTAATTGTAATAAACATTTTTTAAAACGTCTAAATTTGAAATTAGTGAACCTCAAAAGCCAAAACCATGAATAAGTCATTTAGTTCAATGGAAGCGAAATTTCTATTTTTATTTTCAGTGATGTCAGTCGTGTATTTAGTACAACCAAGTATTTGCGATAGCGATTCGTGTGAAGAGAAAATAAAAAGTAAGCAAATATAATATAATATTTTAAATTGTTAATATATAAAAATTCTAAAACTGTTTATAATTAACGGCAAAATATGGCGATAATTAATAAATTTAATTGAGGTATAAAATTAAAATCTGTATACTAATTAGGTAGTAAAATTTCCTGCTACGAATGTGACAGTCGGAGTAATCCACACTGCAGGGACCCTTTCGATAACAGGACATTCGCACCGAATATGACCATCTTATGTGATAAAGGTTGCCTGAAAGTTACGAACGTTCATCCTGAAGGTAACTCTGTCTATAATTATATAGTCTCTTCAATGGAATATGAAAGGATAAGGGAAATACTTGTGTTGCTAAAGTGAGACAAACTTTCACTTAATTGTTTCCAGCAAACTGGACCAGACGTGCATGCCAAGAAGATGTAATAAAATTTTCTTGGCTGAGTGGAATATGTTTAAGAGGAAGAAGATCTGACATTTTGATGTGTGTATGCACCAGCGGAAATCTCTGCAACAAAGCTTCATCTACCTTCAGACCTTATAACGTTTTAACTACTGCTGTCTATGTATTAATTGTAAACATTGCTTCATCTCTGTTTTAGCCTTTCTAAGATTTATACTTTGAGTTTTTTAAGAGTGCAATATATTTCAGTGTTATAAACAAGAAAACAAAACGTGTGAAACAATTATTCTATACACAGTTCTGCTCGTGAGATAATTTTAATATACAAGCAAGTTAATATGTATGTATATAGATTTATTAGTTCAACGTATATCCCACCGGTCCAACACATCATCGAAGTTCATTTTTACAGAGTCATAATGATAATATATGTTTACATTTCATCCTTTATCATCGTTACAATACAATTAAATGTTTTATAATAATTCGTTATATGTTTACATTCAAATATTATTTTCAGAAAGTTTTTTTTGTTTATAATTCTATCATCGTTCTTAAATATATTGTATTTTGACTTAATATTTTGGTTTCCTTTACATTCTTTGAAAAAATGATGCATGGTTATATTTGAACAAAGCACAATATTTATAGCTATTTAATAGATACAATTTATCCATGTAGTATATTTTGTTTTACCCTAGTCTTAATTGAGAAATTATAGAAGTAACAGCTACCGCCAGTTTACAACTTAGATAATGATCTCGTTCTGATTTTTTTTAAAAATTTTTGTTAGTGACTATGATGTTTAGATAGAATGGTGTTTGTAGGACTTCGTTTGTTACATAGTTTTCATACTTAAGGACTAGTTCGAAACAAGTAAAGATGATGCTGTGTGGATCATGTACAAGAGAAGTTGATTGAAACAATCACGTCATATAGTTTCCTATCATGTCGAATTTTTCAAAAATCTGAATGTCTGAATAGTAAGTACAGTATCTACCTGGAAATATGTTTTTTTGAACTTTCGAAAATAACTTCAGGTAATTCTAATCTCACAAACATAAGGACGTTTATTAGTGCAATCATCGGCTTCCCATTTATAAGTCGTGTTTAGACCGCCAACAGCTAAACAGCCGACTGCTGGACAAACACCATCCACCCAAGGTTCCTGACAAACGTTTTGAATGGAATTGTACACGTCATTCAAGTAGTCGTACCAAACCCATTCCGACATGTAGTATTGCCCGGTGGTCCAAATTCGAGTTGCTAAATTAAAAAGAAATAAACTGTTACAATTTGTAACAAAGAAGTTTCTAGATACGCCCCTGGTGATAGGGATGGATTGGGTTCATCGTAATGGGAATGGATTGATTTAGTAGTTTTTGGTGTTACACAGAGATTGAAATAAAGCTTTCAAAAATTCATTTTAGATATTCTAATTTAACTGTCGGTACTTAATTATACAGTGAATGTTTTTTATAAGAGACTAGTATCCCCCATGTATTATTTATCCCTACCCTTCACATGTATTAATGCCGTATATA
>JABASD010003792.1:0-18181 GCA_019776165.1 Pogonognathellus flavescens | reverse complement strand
AAAATGATTGACGCAAAGAAATGATCGAAATGATATTGCAGTAGAGCTGGGTCTGTAGTATTCAGTGACAAATCGCTTTGCAAAATTTCTATGTTGCGTAATAACAATAATTCAGCAATAAATTCAGAGCAATTGTTGGCTTTCTCTTGTAATTGAAGAGCAACACTTTTCTTCAATCTCGTCATTTCTGCTAAATCTTGTGAAGGTGTCAATTGGAAGCCAGGTATAGATAATTTTCCATTTGGATTGAACACTGAGACATCGTTGGCTGTGGCATCTTGCATATTGGTTTGAAAATATTTTGATTGAAAGTAGCTCATAAAATTTCTGATCATTGAAATGTATGTCAGCTGTTGGGGGTAAAACTCAGGTGTTATTTTCAGATTATTTTGCAGCGTGTTATCATCAGGAACGATGGGTAGAATTTGACATTTCAGGATTAGATCATTATATTCTTTAATCACTGGATCATTTATGTCCTTGTATAAGTGGATAGTCAGGGTCTTATTGGGATCGATTTCAGTCAATGACTTCATTTCAACTTTACTTTTTTTAGGGAGTAACACAGAGTGATTTTCAGTCAACTTTCGTTTATTTCTTGGTGTAGGCACTTCAAAGAAACTTTCATCAAAAAAACTATCAGTAAAACAGGCTTCGAAATTTTGTTGTTGCAAATAGTTTTGGGTTTCGATAGGTGAGTAACTCGGAGAATTTGTCATAATACAAAAAGAGGATCAGGTGATGCGTTGAGTGTTCTACTCTTCTGTGGCTTTTTGTCGCCTTAGTTTTGTATATGGCTGTAAAATATTGTAATTTGCATAGCAAGTTGGGTTGATAATATTAGTACGGAGTGCTTGTACAAATTGAAATCGCCTGAAAAGTCATTTTATACTAGTCGGTAGTGCATTTAAGTACTAATATATAGTACACTCAACTCAATTTCTATTCCACTCACTCAGATTGAGCAGATGAAGAGATGAGCCACTCATTTGGACTGTCTGCTCCTGCTTTAACACTAAAACTTGAAGTTGTTCTCTATAAAATATATCCAGAGAGAACGTTGGAGCAGTAAAAGCAGCAGCTAGAGCGGCTTATGAATTCCAATTCCAACTATCATCATCATTAACATGGAGAACAACCCAACCCATCTTTTCTTGTGTGCCATTAGCACTACATAACACAAACTACAACACAACATTATTATACCTCCATACTACAGCAAACATCAACGCTACAATCCTCCGCGAATCATCCACCAGACAGAAACAAGACAACTTTGTTAACTTTATATTATACTGGAAAAGTACTACGTAGAATAAGAACAACGTAGTAAATGAGCTCATGTACAATGATCAGTTGTGAAAGCTGTATCAGAGAGACACAGAGATTTGTATTTAAAGTAAATAAAAAACCTTTACAACGAAATAAAAGATTTGGAGAGAATCAGAATCTCGGTTTTAGATTTTTTCTATGGGGACTTTTGTACGCACGTAATATTTGTTTGTACACTACAGTGACCATGTTCCAAAAGTCTGAGTTTTCTAAGCCATATTCTTTTCATTTACGCATGCATTCACACCAAGCCACCATCACATCACCGTCAGGGAAGAAATGCATTTAAGACAGACTGCTAAGTAAATGCCAGGCTGCCAAAAAATGTCCATCCGTCTTACAGTTCTTCTTACACTCTGCTCATAAGTTTTAAGCTTGGTTTTAATACTCGGGTTGGTCTTAGCTGGGCTTTATCCTAAATGCTCATGTAGTGGACTGCATGCCTCTAAGTAGTGCATTCTCTGACATAATCTGAGGATTTACAAGAACAACTACTTGCTCTCTTCTCTTTTCCCTTGTGGCTCCACACTGTACTATTCCGCTTCAACGGTTTTATATGATCTGTCCTGTTTTCAGCCTCAGTGAAACTTAAGCCACACCACACAGCCTTCGAAAAGGTCACAGTAAATAAATAAAAATGCAATAAAACGCATCGAACGAGAAAAGAAAGACGAATCTGTACAATTTCTTCTATTCATAACACAGTATCAGTTTCTTCGAGGCAAAATACAACTACGTAACTTATTTTCGCTTGAATCAAGTCATAAAACATTTCTTCACATTACGATTATGGGTTGTTAAAATATATAAAAGGAGAGAGAGAGAGCTACCATGAAGTTCCTTCGGGGTAAACTTTCCTTTATTTGGGAGAAGACCCTAAGAAATAATTTCGAAAAATCTAGTTTCTTTCTTAGACTTCTTTTCTAGACAAGACTTGTGTTGTTTACGATTCGTATTACGAACAGAAGAAATGATAAAAATAGCTCGCTATCCCCTTACAGGCTGATGGTGACCTGACCTGAGGGAATTGCCTGTTGTAAACATGAACAGGAGGATTTGTGGCTTTTGTTTTTCCCTTCTTTGATTCAACAGCTTAAAAGATTTGGTTTGGCCCTCCCATTAACAACAGGCAATCATCCGCTACGGCTCACTTGACTTGCTTAACTGCTAAGAAGAATAAGAAGAATATGAGATGACTCTATAGCTCTTCTCGCAGGCTAATGGCGATGACGACTTGGTTTGGGCAACTGTTTGACAATATTAAGTACCAATTGGTATTTACGATCGAACGGTTCAATTCAATAATGTGTTCTTGCCTCATTTCTCCACAACAGAATAATCTTACATTTTATATCTATAAAGTAGACTTGTATGCCTATATCTACTTACAGCAGAGTTGTCCCCTATATGTCAATTAAATTCAACGGGCCTTCCATCCACAACATCACCGTCAACAGGAGCGTCCTTTTTATTTACAACCTGTTGCTTTGCACCTTCAAGAATGTGCAGGGTGAATTCCTTCCTCGTATATTAAACGATGTAGCTAGTGATGATTAAGGGACTATAAGTATAGGTACTCCAATCTAAATTATCACAATCCTGACATACCTATTACTACTCATGATTAGCCATTAGAAATAAACAATTACTTCTTTACTTTCTACTGTTGCATTTCATACTGCATTACCTACGATTAATATTTATGTGTACAATACAATGCGAGTTAAACAGCAACGGATTCAATGAATCTGCAACATCAGTCTCTATAGAAAAAATAACTGCTAAACCCAAATTAATAAGTGTTGTTCACACATAACTAATTCTAACAACTTTATAGGTGCAATTCATTTGTATTATGTATATTTTTTCATATTCTTCCAACAATAATTATACGAAAACCTTTTGATTAAAGTAGTAAATCTAAATATGGAGTATCTTTGAGTGCAGCAGGTCGCATGTAGGATCATTATGCATGTCTTATCAATTCTTTAACAATTGACTGACATTTAATATGATTGCCACTATCAACTGTATGCTGAAACTATGCTTTCTAACATAACACAGGTTTTGAAGTGCTCTATGGTTCCTAACATATTAAAATGTCCTATGCATATAAATATGTACGTTCTATTCTGTAGTATAGATATTAAACTGATTCTGCAGACATGCATCATAATAGGAAATCCGAGAATCTTTTTCCTGCCGTTACGTTGTCAACGATGATGTGAAGAGAAGAGCAGATTCGTCACAAGAAGGGCTTCTTCCTCCTCTCTTTACTCTCAACAGAGATGTTAAGGAACATGAAATGATGGCTGCTGCACTTGCACTTGATCTTACTACTTGTAAATGAGGCTCTATGCATCCTTAAAACATCAACAGCTACATACATTATGTCCATGTACAAAAAAGACACTTGGTCGATTTTTAAAGGACGAAGCTCCACAATTACAAATGTAATTGAAATCTTTTAGTACTCTCCCAGAATAATCATTACAATTGACAGTAGTGCAATTGTATACTGCTATACCTACACACAAATCGCATTATGGGGATATTATTTACATTGAGCTTTAGTAGCTTCATTTAGGAGAGTAATTTGGGAATATTTGATGGTACAAGTGTGAAGCAGTGCGGTAAAATGTTAACAATAACATTTTGACTCGAATGTGTCGTATTTTCCCACACGAAATTCAATCCAATGTTTATTCTTCGAAATCCTAAAAGTGCAGCTTGGTCTTTACAACAAATCCTGAGATGAAAGGGCCCTTTTGTGAATGCACAGATCTAATGTGGCCTGCTGCTCCTTGTCTGCTCCTGTCTCAGTCTAAAGTCTATTAGGTGTCCGGTCCCGTACAAAGTCGTCTCCAATGTAAAAATAAACACTCGTGACTTGTCTTCACACTTTTTCTAAAACTACAGACACTACAACTACCACTGTTTATTCAGAGAAAAGGGACAACTTAAAACTTAATCGTATTCTCCTTTTAGTAGCTTAGGTTTCCTTTACCCAGTAAATGAAATAAATCTTCATCCGGTGAAACCAAAACAAAATCAAACATTTTCTATACCAAATTCTATGCAGTATTGAATACACAAATATCTGTAAATTCTACATTTTTTTCACCTAAATAACACCATCCATAATATACAAACTCTATAAAAAATAGAATTAGTAACTATATTAATAGATGGAATATTTGCTCCAGTTCTCTCTTTGCTCGATACATTCAACAATGGAGATTTACATTTGAGATAGTAACGAAACTGTGAGTAACTCCAGAGATCTGTTCCAAAGATACGCTTATTTTACATCACATGGCAATTTCCCTTGTCAACTCTGGTCAATTTTTACATAACTCAACCTTAGTGCAATGTAAGCTGAGCACACAACCCGCCAAAGCAGCAACTACCAACTGTTCGACCCAATTCACTGCAAGTACTAATAAGTTTGTATGTTTTATGTCAAGAAATATTTGTTGTACGAGAGCATTTATAAATTGACATGGTAAAAGTATTTTTTTAACAAGTCTGCTTGTGCAGACAAAACAGACACCTATAAAGAGGCAAAAGTAAAGTGTAAATAAGTAATCGAAGGCATGGCTACTCATCTGGAGCAGATATGAAAAGTATAATGTAACAACGACTACTACTACCTATGTAGCGGAATGTATAGCATGGCCATTTGGTTGTACTTGTACTGTATGATGTGTGCTGGTTGTGTGTATGTAAGGAATACCGTGTAGAGCTTAGGTACTAAATGAAGTGGCGAAAACAAGTTCCCATTTACACGTCCACAAGAGCAGCCGGTCAGTTCCAGTTGAACTAAACACATTCAGTCAGTGAGTCAGTGAGCAGAAGCGTTTTATTAAATGCACCTTGTGTATTTATACAACATTAGTAGCTGCTGCAGTGGTCTTTTACACAGAGCAATGCATATGCAATAATGGCAGCAACCACTATATCCAGATAGAGAGGAACATGTTCACTTCATTAAACCCTGGTTAAGCTCTTGGTTTCGGAAATGAGCCATCACTTCACGGCACTCTCTCCTCGTCCAGTCTTCCTTTGCTTGAACATACACACATTACTCTGAAATGAAGAGCCCATCATATCTCTGTGTGTATTTCCTACGAGCTAACTAAACAACGAAATTATATCCTGTTCCTGTGTGCTAACTGCGAGAAAAATTGAGCGTCTTTTACTAACAGCCATTTGGTTTGCTCGATTATTATTTCGTTTTGGTTAGCTTTTCATTAATAATAGCTGCTGACCGACCGAACGAACGTGTTGTATAACCGAATCAACAATGAGATAGTGTAGCCGACCATGCCAAAGCAAACCAGACCAAACCACCACAACTCAACTCAACTCCATCACCTCAATAACAAACTAACTAACTAACTACACAAGGCAATGCACACACACGTCCCACCTCTCTCTCTCCCTTCTTCGTCTCTCTATCAATTTCTGTCTATATATACATTAGACAATCACACACACAAACCATCTCTTTTTTCCTTCTAATCAAATTATGTATTTAGATCAACATCTGATTTTTCTTTACAGACACTCAAGCCGCAATTTAGCGACACAGTTCGTTGAACATAATTCTCCTAACAATGCAATGTTTAGTAATCTTGACTTGACGTAGATAGTAGATACATAACGAAATGCACATAATATATCTGTGCAGATGCACACAACAGGCTAAATTAACGCTTTAATTACCGGGCAAAAAACAATGCAGTATTTAATCGCTGTAAAACGCTGCAAGTATAATATGCCTACACACGAGCTACTATTTGCCTAATGCTTTTATTCTATATTTGTGTAGGTTTACACACACACGTACATCTTTAGTATCTTTATATTGCGAACATTGATGAATACAATTAATTACCTCTCTGCTAAAAAATGAGAATACCAAGCAAAAAAACAACAAGTAAAAAATGCGATGCTTCTTGACTATCTTGACTAATTTCTTAGTGCACATAGATTCTGGGAATACTTATTTCTTTCACTGTTTGTTTGAAAAGGAGGGGGTGAGCTGGCCGTGTAAATGGATTTACAAATAGAAAGAGAGTATAGTGGTATTGTGGTAAGAAAGACAAATTCTTTAATTGTTAATTAATATAAAACTCGTCCTTTAGAATCATCCTACTTCCAAGTAGGAGCATTTTCAAGTGAAATATTTAAATAGCAAAGGTACTAGTTTCTATGCATGTTTGTGTGTGGAAGAGTACAATAGTACAAATGTAGAATGTGTAGTTGCATGCATACATATTAAATACAAAGTAAATACTTTAATGGACAAAACTCCACCATTTCAGTTCAGTTTGAAATTGCATTGCCAGGAGAAATTCACGCAACCTTCAGTTGTTCGAAGTGTGGGCACCAACACAAAACGACAACGTTCAACCGCCATGTATTTGTACAGGGCATAGGAAACTAACTACCACTACTGGAAACAGAAAGAGGATATAAAAACAGTCTGAATTCTTCTTTCGCGTTTTGGCTGAACCTACACTCTGCACTTGTACAGGGCTAGCGTGAATAATTCTTTTTCCATCACACACACAAACACACCAACCAACAGCTAAAGCTCACACTCGCCTTTTACCACTCACAAAATACACAGACATGGAAACAGGACCACAACACGATATCGTTTACTTTATCTTTATACTATTATTACTGAAGTAACACTGGGCCGTTTTGTTACTTTGGTCTATTAGAGAATGTACACATTTACTACAAACACACACAAACTATTTACCACTACTATTTACCAGTTCTAGACGAACCATGTTCAATAAGCTCATGATATAAAGCCATAAAATAATGTAAAGCATATTATGCGCATTCACATAATATAATAATCATAAACCTGTACTTGTTGGCAATGAAAAAACTTAAAACACACTAGCATTGTAATAGAAATGTAATTGTAAAGCAAAGCTATGCATGCGTCTGAGTATTTATGTGTAATGTAATTTCCTGGTAATTGGTTTTGTACAATTGTACACGATTGCAATAAAGAAATAGACGATAGCTAGTTTGCTTTGTTTCCCAATTGTGTAAATGCAGAGCAATTATTTTGTTTGAAGAAAATAAAAATTCTTCTTACCCGTGATGAAGTGCATGGAATCTTGCTGCGGCGGCCGCTGCGGCTGCAGTATGTGGCTCCCACACATTATGATGCGGATGATTTCTCTGATCCATTTGCAATCCTCCGAACGGGGGAAAATGTGGGAAATTCAGCCCAGGCGGTAAAACGGCTCCTCCGCTACCTATATGGTGAGATTTTTCAGGCATTTCTTAATAATGGTGTAAATTATTATCACTTTGCTGATTGTACGATTAGCAATGTCGTCCTATTCCAAGGATTACAACGTACAATACATAATCTCATTAGTTCAGGTCAATTTGCATGTAATCCCACAGTTCCTCAAAGGACACTCAATTAACACACTCTGTAGAAATCCCTAGTATATAGCTTATTCAATGTTTGAAGGTGCAATTGTCAAATGCAAAAGGAATCCATGTTTTCTGTCTGTCTCTTTTTCTCTGTCTCTCATGAACAACACACATGCAGACACCTTCTAACAACCGCACTCGCAGAATGCAATACCTTTGCTTAATATTTTAAGCACTACTACTACTACACACACGTTATCTCGTCAAGTTAGTTGATTCGATCACACAAAGTGTGTACAATGTTGTTGGACTCATAATGGAAACAACTCCATTAAGAGTTAATGTTAACACTATGCGAAAGAGCTATAATAATATAACCACGTACGCCTCGTAGCTATTAAAATATAACGTCGAGGCTGTGTAAGTAGAGAATTTAAATGCAAATCCTGCCAGTCTCAGAACTTAATCGGCACATCTGCTTCGACTGCGACTCACTTGCTGGAAACTGGAAATATAATTGAGTTATCATCATTCGCCGCACACAAACAGAAACAACTCTGTTATTCTCTCTCTCTATCCTTAAACTACTACCAACTTCTATGAGAAAGAACCTTCTTCTTTTTCGTAGAGTCTTCCACACACAACCAAACAGCCAACGTATACTTCTATAAACTTATTGCTGACTGAACTCACATCGTCAGAGTCTTTTTCCCTTCTTCTTCTTCTTTCCGTCCCATTCACTTCTTATTACTCACTTTTAGTATCTCTTTCCTATAATTTTATAATTTCTGACCAATACTACTAATCAAGCCGGTCTTCACTTTATTAGAGTTAACATGATATCTGCTATATGTTCCTCCCCAACTATTAACATTTCCTTTTTATTCGTCAATTCTTCACGTCAAAACGCAAACTCCGCAGAATGAATAAACGTCACAACAAAGAACAGATCCACACTTGTTTACGCATCGAGAAAAGGATTATTTATTCTTCTTCGATTGAGTTTTTAATAGACGGATGATCAACAAAGACTGATGACGCTGCTGTGATATTGTATGTAAATGTATTCCGTAGAGTACACCGAATGTTTGATTTTGCTTTGTGTAAAAGCACACAGAAGTCACACAGACACACACAACATGTCTCTACTTAAAAGTAATTTTTAATAGCTGTGCTCTGTGAGAGTGTGCATATGTAAAATAGATGTGTGAATGCACAGAAATGATTTTCTTGTTGAAGAGAGCACGAGAGAATTCAAGGATACACGGCCAGAACCACTCTGACGGACTGTGTGCAGAACTCTGTGTGTATACGTTGTACTTTGTGTGTGTTGCTGTGTCGTCGTCGTACTCCTTGGAGTAAGTGAGCAAAGGTGTACGTAAACTGAGTCTTTACTTTGCGTGTGTTTTGGATTGAATTGTATTGTGGCTCTATACTTGTTGTGTCCGTGTGTACGCTGGGCATATAGCCATGCTATACGTGTGTAGTATGTGAAGTAAGTAATAATAACGATAATGTTAGTGAAGTCAAAGTGAAGGCAGGAGCAATAAGAGCCGAGAGAGCAGAACGAGAGGGCCCTTCCAAGCAATGTGAACGCTAACTCCCATCTGAGATGACAGGCCCAACTTACAACTCAACTAAAGTTGCCTGACCACTCCTAGCTGTGGGCTATAAATTCCTCGTCTTGTTCGTACGTACTACTCCTTCTCACACAACACAACTAATGCGCTATGCCCTATACACGCTATATACTACAGCCTTTCTTGTCTTCTTCTTCTTCTTCTTCTTTCCTCTCGTATACTTCTCTCTATATCGTGTTATGTGTTATTTAGCATTCTCCATTGTAAAGCAACGTGCTTCTTTCTTATTCACATATATGTACACAATTCCACACTACTAACTAAGATATAACCATTATATCTTTATAACCATTTCTCGCTTAGGTACATAAAATAAACCAACTAGAGTATATTATACACACAGAAACAGATACATAACACACTGTGACTCCTTTGCTTTATATATAGAAGAGATACCTAGTTACCATTACCAATAAGGGTTGCTTGTTGCTCTCTCTCTGTGTTCTCTTGTGCTGTGTAAGTAAGTGTTCGTCTTTTCTATGTGTCTGCCTGTCAAAGAGCAACACATAAGAATAGATACTCTTTCTTTAGCATATGCCTTATATTATATTCTCTTTTAAGAAATAGTAGATGTACACTCGGAGGAGAGAAGACTCTGTGAGTGACTCTGTGGGTACCCTATACGGTTTTCCCAGGCCTTCATTATTATTACTTACTTGCCATCACATACGATACACAAAAGCTATATGAATGCATTGCAATGCATGTTCAGAGAATGTGTACGCTGTACAGCAGATGCATGCATTACTTTACTATCTCACAGCATTTCTCTCTCTCTATGTGACTGTCTTGCCTTTAATAATATCATCCAGCCTAAACTCTAGTAAACTCCCTCACAACATCATCATCATCCCCTTCAGCTCCGTATAAGTCATACTAGTATATACTCCAGGTACCTGTTATATTTTCTATATAGGGCCACTCTGTAGTAAATCTACTAGTAAAACTCTATAGATAGTTTTGAACTTCATTTTCTACATAGCCACTATAGGGCTGTATGTACTTGCAGTATTATGTGTTTAACAATTGTCTGTTCTGGGTTATATTCCAACAGTTGCTTTAAATCCTGAGTATTTATGAATCTCTAAGTGTATAATACATGAGTACTATATAGTGGACGCATTCCCTTTCTATATGGTAAGGTATCTATATATGCAGTACACTTTGGCACTAAATACTCCTACAACGAATTTATTTTCTTGAAGTTCTTCAGGGTACACGTAAACTAAAGTAGAGGTTGTAATAACGCGTAGAATAACACAGTGAGTGTATAATGATATACGACGGGCTTTAAGGGACAGAGCAATTGAATGGTTCTTCCCTGATGCTATAATACCCTGCATTTACAACTCTATATAGATATTGCCTATAATAAGTTTGTACGAGTATACGAGCTATGACCTTTAGTATTATCTTTACTATTTCACGTTGCCCATTTCTTTTCCTGAAATATCTGTACTTTAGTAAAACTTTCTTTCCAAGGCATAGCACTAGTTGCCTTTTTGTAAGTGCCCTAAACTTTCATAGCTTCATTCCATAATGGCATTAGCTCTATTATTAAGCAAAGCTTTATAGACACAGAGATATTACCTTATCACTTGTAAGCAGCTATTAGTAGTGTATAGGTTCTGTTGTATGCAGGGATAATAATACTTTAACTTTTACTTATGCCAGTCAGAAGTAAGATATAGGTATAATTTTCTTGGTGCTATATAAATAAGAAATGTATACATCAACAGTTTAAGAAAGCGAATGCACACCGACTCAACGACCGAAGTGAACTGTAGAATAGGTTTAAATAGTTGTAGTACATATAAATACAAGTCGAGTAGTAGGAGTAGAGTAGAAGATGGGAGTAGTAGTAGTAGCAGAAGAAGAGTACGCTTAGTTAGTTAAAGTACAAAGGAGTCTTGCTAACGAAATAAGAACAAGCTTCATTTAGTTTGGTCTAATATGATATTGTGGTGTGTATGGAGCTGTCATGCGATGTCTTATAAGAGACATGCCCTTAGCATGTTTCATAGTTATTCTTCCAATCCAATACGTAGTCGTCGTTCGGTCAACTCTGCGTGCAATGTAAAGTAACTCAATTTTCCCTTCTTCCAGTTCAATTCAGATGCATCCAACACAATTCAATTCTTTATGGATTCACCTCCGCAACGAAATAGGAGGCCGACCGAATGAAACGGACGGACGGGGACGGGTACATCACCACCCTTCTTGTATTTACGTATTTACTGTAACTATTTGTATACGAGGCAGGAGAGAGAGAGTCATTTAGTGCGGGTAACTAGTATAACACCACGGCTATCCGTCTCAATCAATAAATTGGCCTTTGGTTGACGTAAGTGTAAATAATATCAGGGCAATTAGGGATACTCTCCGTACTGCATAGTAATATTTAACAACGGACACTTGATGGAATTGGATTGAGTTGTAATAAATATATCTGCAGTGTAATGTATAAATTCTGGGTGATGGCCTTACAAGTAAATTGGTAAGAATAATATTGGGTCATTTTACAGTTTTGTTGTTTTCGAGATTTCCATAGGGAAGTCCGCTCCTGTATTACTGTCATTGAGCACACAGCACAGGGCTCAATTACGTTTCCTGTCCCTAACTAATAAATATCCATGCGATAATTGTATTTGTGTATTCGGAACCTTTTATTACGCTATTAATTGTATACAAGGTTGTTACTCACAATAAGTAGACGTAAACTATTTATTCGTCTTTAGCTCAGCACTTAAGTGTCGCGAGGTTTCGGTTTATAATCTTATGTATTATTACGCGTGCTTGTCATAATACTAGACATTATTACACCGCTTAAATTGCCCGTTAATAAAACATTATTGCATTGCACATTACAAAATTACACAAACAACGGCATAATATTTTTTTCAAAATCAAACTGGAACTGTTTATTATCTCATTTTATATTATTGACAACTTATGCTACTACTTTATGCTACACATTTATAAGCAGTACAAATTTTAGTGTCCCCAATCAAGAATACAGCTGTATTATTATATTGGGCATGAAGCTATTGGAATTTAGTTAGGAAGAAGCAGATTGTGACATGGAGACGCTTCTACGTAATTATCTTGTCATCAAATATAAAAAAGAAGGTAGTCTGTGGAAATGCAAGAACTTAAGTACAACATGCAGTTGTCACTAAGCTTTAATTAAGTTCCAAGCGCGTTGTTAATGTAATTGTAACTGTGAGACGAGAATGTATTGTTTTAAAATGTTTTGAGTGTTATAGGTATGTAAATTTAGGAATCCTGGCTACATTTCCACACAGAGTACAAATGCAAGTAAGTTGACCGGCTTCTTTATTGAAACACAATAGCCCTCTCTACGAGTCGTATTATTATATAGGATACCTCGTATTTCATCCACTTACTTACGCTACTCCTTGATACAAGAGACAAGTCACGAAAGCCTCGCCTGGGCAAAATAACTCAATTTCATTGCCAACACACACTCTATATACCAGAGACTCTACCAACTCAAATCATCATCAACCTACGCAAGAAGCCAGCGGGAGTTTACTCCCATTTTCCTTCACTCCTACATATTTAATGAATTGAGTAACAGAGTTTTAACATCCCACTATCATAATATGCTCCTAGAGATCTACAATACCTATACACAACCAGGACCCTCAACAAGTTCATAAAAATCAAAAACTAACTGCCGGAGCAGACTGACGTAAAAATGAGATCTCGAATGATTTTTTCTAATTAAGTATTTCGTATGACCGACATAAATTCAAACAAAAAATCTTCCATACGTCCATGTGTATAATAATAATTATAAGAATATTGACATGACGAAGGGTTCTCATTCTCAAATTCAGCAGTTCCGTCTCTGTCGTTAACAAATCTCCGGTTGCACTCATCATTGCATACTTTTCGTGTATAACCTCATTTTTCACACATTCCTTTCGGGGAACTCGTCAGATATGCAAGAGCGAGATTGGAAAGACGTGGAGATAGAGCTGAGACTAATCTACATGATCACTGCAGCAGTAGTAGTACAGAGAAAGAAGTCAAAACAGAAAACAACAACGGTGTGTCGTCGGGTGAGTGTGAGACGAACCGAAATACAAATAGGAAAGCTGAAAACGATCAAATGATAGTATGACACGGGTTAATTGACAGTTAGGAAACTTTAACAAGCAGACAACTAACGACATGAGCCGCATATGCTTTACACTTTTACTTAGTCACTGCATTACACGCATCTTATACACAAAAGTCAAAACGCCTATACTCACACACGTAATTCTATTTTATTAGAGTTGCCATATCATTGGCCTTTGTGTGAGTGCCTATGAGTGAGTGAGTGGACTGAATGCATATATAGAGTATACTTAAATATTCTAATAGAGTTACTCAGTTCGAATCCCACGTAGTTAAAAGTTAACAATAAGGAAAGCATTTCTGAATATATGGAAAAAGTTGAAGAGTCCTTTTGCTTGTTCTCTCTTAGATGATCGTCGTGAAAGAAAAAGGAGCAAAAGCATGCCAATGATTTTTCAACCGAGTCCTTAAAAGTAAACCCAAGTCTTTTCAGCTGAAACCGTCTCAAAGGCAAGTCATCATTTTTCTTCGAGTCAACTAAGGCACAAAAATTCTCTCCAAGCTGTCCACATTTTATCGCCATGTTTCACACCCTATTTGTGAACAGTGTGTCTACCCCTGCCCCTTTACCTTCGTACATTTACACTTTACTCCAACCTTCCATTACAACCATTACATACCTACTTATATTATGAAAAATAGCAAACTATACCATCATTACATCTAGTACTACCAGTGCTCTTTGCTACCACATGCACAAATACTACTACTACCGAACCAACCTCCAGACCAATATAAAATAACGAGAAACATTCTTCAGTCTTGTTCTAGGCGATACTGCACAAACACAATATAACCAAACTACCCAAAAAGAATACAACGTTGGACAGCAAAAGAAACTATAGAGCTATACGCTTCTGTCCCGTACTATATGCTACATACAATTGCATCACGTATATCGTCATACATAGGGAGTTCATATACTTCTTACTTATATACTGATACCATAATCCTCTTTTCTTCCAACAAACATCCCGTCGTACATTTGCTTTAGTACCTCTTCGCATTTCTCTAACTACGTATGCACATACCTTCACACACTTGCACTGACACTCACAAAGTCCTGTCCAATTTTAGTTTTGTACATGAAGCTGGACACTCCATTTATTAAGGAAAATGTACATTTCCGCCGCCATAACGTGTGTACCTGAAGATTTACGATGCTTTTTGGTTGAATGGCTAACCTGAAGAAACTATGCCACCTTCAAAGTCCATTGTGTCCGAGCAAGGTAGTAGGTCTATCTGTATACAACTTTTATATGTAACGTGCATGTACTTAGTCTTTGGAATCGTTTGACTTGTCCAAGCTTGCTATTCCCCATCGCATAAATCATTACTATTTTTCTTTTTGTGTATGACTGTATCAGTAGGTATGTCTAATAGTAAGTGGCATTGTTAAACAGTAGTGTTTAGTTCCGTCCCATAACCAATAGACATGTACGATGCACACCACACTCCGAACAACCACTCAAACAAAGAAACAAATAGGTCTCTGTCGTGGCAAACTAAATAATATTCTTTACAACTATTAGTTCCGATCTACTCGCATAAGTACACAGTTGTTAAATGCATATTACCCATTATTATTACCCATTATCCGATTTAAGCTGATAACTAACTGAAACGGATATTTAATATTATTATGGAGCACTCCATAAGGAAATGCAAGACAAGTGTATCAATTAGTAAATCTTAATAGTAATTGACTTTTCAATTGTGTGAGTGGTAATTACGAATAAATACTTATTATTTTGTTGGACTTATCTCTTCGTGCTTATGTTAAGTAGTTTTAAGTAAGTAGATACAATGGAACGCTTATTTAGGTGGATTTAATAAAGAAAGAAGAGATTGGAGAGTCCATTTACCTGTGGTATCCTCCTGAGCGTGCATGTGAATGTAAAGTAAACGCCAGAAAATGGTAATAATAATCGGGAAGCATGTATTTGTAGGTATTTGTATTACTAAACTTTAAAAGCCATTTCTACCTGCACACACACACTTTAGTAATCCCACGGATAAAAGAAATCCCTTCATGGATTCTGCAGTAGACACATTATTTTGATTACTGTGTGCGTTGATATGCACATTCTGCTATGCACATGTCTATATGCTAATGCCATAAGACCATGTAAAAGAAACTGACTATAAGAACACCCCTAAGTACATGTTTATTTACTATACAGACAAAAGTGTACATTGTATAAGTACATAATGTTAGTATCGGTCGCAGTGAGTACACATTCAAATGCAAAATATTTTGTGCTCTTCGGCAAAACGACGACTACTTTACTTTTACCATCTAATGAACTCAATCAAGATTTCCTCTCTTAACTAACCAAACCAAACCAATGCAAAGCAACTCTAACTAACCAAACCAAACAACGTACAACGACCATCATTTTATAACACTACTTGTACAATGTGTGTATAGATATTACGTACTTAAACTTATATTACACAATTTCAAAATGCTATACAGTGGAGCAAGTCAGAGTTTGCTAACTAACTGAATTCAACTGTTATACAATGTAGCAGTATAGAAGTAAGAGGAGATGATATTATTACAGCATAGCAGCAGTCTCTATGTATTGTTAGCCAACACAGAGGCAGTCAGCCTCTACAACTTCATTTTATTTCATCAAATCATCTATCTGGTAGTAATAATATCCTTAGTACTTATCTACTGCCTCGTTTTTTCTTCTCTCTCTCTTTCTTTCTGGCTGTAATAATAATATTCTGTGTACTTAAGGTAATCATGTCTGCTTGTTCAAGTCGACTTTGTTATGTTATGTTTTATTAAAAAATATTTCAATTCACATCGACAACGATGCCAATAGTGCAATGGTTGGAAAAGCTTGGGATGTTCACATTAAACGTCTTTGCTGTTGCTCTGCTTGCCAATCCCGTTTTCCTCAATATACTCATTTGTTGTACAAGTGTTAATTTTAAATATAATACTCTATACAAACATACGATATACTTTTACTACCAGCAAAACGTACAAAAAGTGTACACATTTCGTATTAGTGTATACTTGACCACTAATATAGCGAATAAGAGGAAATTCATGCAGGCACTTGTACATGTTATTCACATGTGGTTGAATGTTAAGTATAAGAAAATTGATGTGGAAATCTTACATGGTTATAGAACAGAAAGAGCTCTGACTTGTCCATTAGCACAACACACTTGGACAGAAATTGGTGTGATAGCAGCAGGAGCAATGCCACTCATTCTCATAGCTCAATCAAATTAAATGAACACAAATGAAAATTTCATCGAACAAGCCAACTCTCTGTGGTTGCATAAAAAATTTCAAGAACAACTTGAGTTGCTTTAACATTCCCGACACAGAAATAGTTTTCATTTTCCTTTCAATACTAATCACATGAACACTTACACATGTTAGATCTATCTAATGTGGAAAAGCAACAACACAGCTTTGACAATCACACAGAGAGCGAGGTAGCCAACTGTACATACATAACTCATATTAAACCAAGCAGCATGCAACAACCACTTCAATGAATCAATGAACGCTTGGATGAAATATTGAGAGCACTTGGGATAATTATACAATCTCTCTTTCCTAAACGTTCATTTTATCTATCCCATCCAATCCTCAACCTCTCTCTCTCTCTCTCTCTCTCTCTCTCTCTATGCTTTACAAATGACAACGAGCCGACGGTTCATCACATAACAGCACAAGTCCACGACAGCCCCAACAATACTCGGTAACAAGGAATACCATAAATACAGTTACTTTCACGACACATACAGAACACTGCACCACACCTTCTTCACTAAGATCGCAGCGATTGCACTCAAGAGACGTAGAGAATGGAATGAATATTCCTAGATCCGATCCCGACATCTATAATCATCAATGTGGTGTGACTATCGAATGTTTAGAATGAAAGTAAACCTTAAAGACTTAAAAATTGTCCAATGTGATACACAGAAACGAAAGACAGGTCACAATCCGTCAACACAACTCAATTTTCCATTCCTTCGCATCAATTCATCTTGAAGGTGTTACTTCTGTCACACGGACAACACGGATATAACAACACGGATAATACAAATACTCTCATATATGTAAAATGTACATATACACTTCACGTGTGTAAAGTATCTTTCACGAATTAAACTCAACTACCTAAAAATAAACATAATTTGGGTTCATTTAGCAAAATTAACTCATTTGGTACCTTGTACAATTTTTTCTGTAAACGATACAATTTCGACTAGTTAGTATTTTAATAGGTAGGAGGACGGATCATTGGTCTTCAACTGTATTTCTGTTGTACTATGAAACATTTGTTACCACCAACAGTAACATAATTTTGTTATAAAGAATGTAAGATAAAGAATGTCTACCTATTCTAATCGTAAGTTAAGTCGACATGATGGCTTGAAAAACTTTCTGACTGAGTATATCCTTCTATTCTAATATTTGTACTTATTTAATTACTCGTAGTCTGTCCTTTAGAACTGCTACAATATGGAATAAGTTTAAGTCTAAATTTTCAGCTGATTCTTTTCTACAAAAACACAATAAGTTTAAATCTGAACTAACAAGTATAATTTTGAAGTTAAGAGAAGACCAGTTTATATATGATTAATGTTTTGGAAAATTTGGA
>JABASD010003791.1:0-18181 GCA_019776165.1 Pogonognathellus flavescens | reverse complement strand
TAACTTCGTTACTTAATAACTTCGTTACTTAATAACTTCGTTACTTAATAATTACCAGTAAAAAATGAAAAAATAGATTATTTTTGTTATTTTGACGTATCTTTCACATCGCCTCTAAATTAGACAATTCTGTGTGCCATGAAATCATAATAATTTGCAAAATTGATGATGACATTCATCATGATCCATCGAAAGCTCGCATTCACTTTCCTTCATTTTTCGACTTGGGTTTGCATCTATAAAGTCTACCTGTTGGGAACTAATGGTTAAAGTGTTAAGCTTGTGACATAGAAGTTAGCGTGCATTGATAACTGAATGAACTATGTGACTTTGACTAATACATGAATGAACAGAGCAAATGATATTTCATTCACGTGACCAGGAACAGAGAGAACGTTAATAGCGATGACGTGAGGAAGTATCAAATCAAAGTAACTCCTAATAAGTTTGGCACCAAATAAGTTTTAGTTTGCTTTTCTGCTACTCCTACTCAATCTATGTACATTAATAAATTACTATCAACAAATTGTTTACGCCAAAATAAGTAGACACCTCATACCCTCATCAACAAATGACTACTGTTATACAGAAAAGATAAATCAGGAGGAAATGGCAGAGAGATAATTTGTTGAACAGGCAATCTCAATTGGTGATTGTTTGTCGATTAAAATGGCTGCCGTTTCCAACGTACACAAATTGGCATCAACGCTCTTTGCAAAAACATTCCCCTGCGTAACAATACTTTGTAAATATCGATGAACTTATTCTACCAGAATACCTGCAATTAGTGTAAGTGTATCGTAAGCTTTTGTGACGGAAAGACTGATATTATGATCGTTCTAATTTTGCTGCTAGAATAAAATAGTAAACAAATAACTTTGCATCTAAAAACAATTAAGCTGTTTGTTGTATTGTGAACTCTTGTAAAGTGAATTTTTTAACTACTTTTGACACTTTGATTAATGATTCTGACATTTCAGTGCAGGTAATCTTCAACCTTCTAAATGAAATGAAGTTGTCAGCATTTGATTTTGTAGTATGAACTACGATGAAGATGCATTATGCAATGGCACACTGCTAGTATTATACTAATATTACTATCACGTAACAATTGAAATCCAACATCGCAAAGATATTGTGGAAATATGTAACAGTGCGTTCTTACGTTTCCTTTTTTAAATATTTTGAATCTACGATGGCTATTTATAGCCCGTTTGTATGGGTTTATAAAAATTAGCTTTCCTTCTCATGTGTAATGGAAGGAATCCTTTTCTGCGTGTCATCAAAACTGGTACGAATCTTTGTCATTTATGAAGTGAATATATGTAGCTATTATTACTACAGTATACCGTAACACTCCTATAAAAATGAAATATGAAAAAAATGTCTTAGTCAGCTCGTTTCAACAAAAAGTGTAGCATGTATATTATTCGTAGCATTTCGTACTGCCGACTTATCCAGTTATATCCGTACTTAAGGGCTCTACCAGAAACTACAGATTTCACTGCACATGAGAAACATTACTTTCCGTATATTGACTACTTAAGAAGCATTTCTAATAATTTCTAATAATGCTGAACTGAAGAGAGTCTGATTTGAGTGCATCTCATTTAGCGTGAACTTATATCACGTTTGGTGAAAAGAACTTCGTCATGATCAATGATGCCTATACGCCTTGCTTACCGTTGGGAAAAATGTGGTCTTGATTTGCTTATATCAGATTATGGCATTCCATCTTTGTGCTTGAGGATCATTGAAGAAAGAGAGGCAGTGGAAAATGTAAATGAAAGACGAGATGTCTGAAAAGTGAGCAAATAAGCAGCGACTAGATCCACTCTATTTTATGCCTACCAAATCTGCGACATCACCTTTCCCAGAAGAAAATAAGATCCGAGACTCCTTTGCTTTATCCACTTGCAGACTGCTGACTTCATTTCACATACTGATGAGCTGAAGAGTTGTAGACTGCGTGCGAGATCCACAAGACATTATGAAACCAAAGTTAAGCATCTTACCTATCCCCATTATATTATTTGCATATAACTTCCGTAGCACATTACACCCGTGAAGAGTGTGAATAATGAAAATAGCGTACATTCGCTTTAGTTCTTCATCCACTTTCATTTCAGTCTCGAAATCTTGCAGTCAGCTTCTTGCCAACAATGACATCCCCATGTTTTATATAGCACTTGTGTGCGAAGACACATACAGAACCACAGTTCATACCAATATTCAGCAATGCCTATTTTCAGTAATTCAGGAACATATTTATGTTCTCTAATGTTTCAATATCATTGACAGTAAATATTTTCTATCATCTTCAAAGATTTGAAAAACCAACTGAAAAGATTTTGTTGAAGTTCAGGACTTAAAATGAAATTTACGGTATGAACATATGTGTATAATAATAATAATACATAGGCAGCTATTCTAGCTGTTACCTACAAAATTACTTTGCGCACAGAACCATCATGTCAATAGAGTATTATTGTGTACCTATACACATTATAGTCCACTCAAAGGCTTACTATGCCCTTCGATCTTGCACCAAAGGCATTTACTTTTGCAGACCGTGGACTGCAGACAACCGATAGATATTCACATTTCCGTAAATCTTCCCATCATTCCATGTGGATGCGATATACCAAAAGCACTTTAGTATGCAACGAGTAATTTTATGTGAATACAGTGAAGAGTTATAAGGATCAGGAAGTTTTATTGTCATCTAACCATCTAACCTACTCTCAAATGGAAATCAATAAAAAATAAGAGTCAAGAAGTGCCTCGTTTGCAATTTTATTTACATTTCAAATGTCCTATACGCATCTCTAGCTTCAACTGAATCATTTCTAATTTGCCACGAAAGACTTCTAAATTATAGAAATAAGGACTCACTTCTAATAGTACTTTTCTTTCCCCATCCGTTCACACCGATTCCCCAATTTTATTTCCATCTTACTAACTCAAACATGTTCTCACATCTATGGCGACTTATTGGGTGCAGACATACGTAATGTGTGGTGGTAATGGTAGTATTATTTTATAATAGTAATTGGATAGAGATGTGTCATGTTATTATGTTTAATAGTTCTAAGAATAAGTTCTCTTGCACTTTTGTTATTTGCATATTATGAATCATGATGATCAAGATCAAAGTTCATGCATTGATATTCATGCATTCTAAATGATGTAATTATAATTTGTAATAGAAAACCTTAGCGTCCAGACCATGTTAAAAACACCGAAAATGTTTTGAGTCGTCATAAGAATTGTTCTGAAGGTGACACGGATAGATGAGATTTGAGTTGAGCGTGAGAAGCTAATGCAAGTTGGAAGTGTGTTTAGTGGCAGTGTAGAATAATGCAGACTCCCAATGAAGATATTAATAGACACATATACATATAGCATTTGGACATATAAATCGCACACAAGAACAATTAAGCCTGTAACTTTTTTAATACTAATGGCCTGCTCCATTTATATTCTCACTCGGTTAGACGATTGTAAGATGTTTTTTGTTAACCTTTGTTCGTCGTTAGTGCAGAAGAGCAATTTGAATAGCTGCAAGAACTGAAGGTCTGGCTGATGTGGTTGAATTTGATCCGCTTTATTATTAAGAGATGTTATTTATTGACTAATGTTATGAGACTACATGCATAAGTAGTATAAGTACTAAGTACCTATATTAGTCTCTTATAGTGTGCACGAAATAATTGCCTATTACAATCTGTAATGACAGTATTGTCTCTCTTTTGACTAGACCTAAGTTATTATTCCCTGCACTTAGCAATAATGAACAGAAATTAGGTGCGTACCATTTTAATTTGTGACAGAATAATTGCATCGTAATATAATTAATGCCTGAGAATTCTAAAAAGCAAACAAGGAATAATTATAGTACCTATGTACAAAGAGTATCCTTGTTGGCTCAACTTCACATACTACGGAAAATCCAAAGAGACGAAAAGGAAATTATAAGTATCAGTTTTGCAAACTGCAAACAAACTGGCAGTTCAAGACTTTAAAATTACATTCTGCTAATCTATTCAAATAAGCGACAACAAGTTCATTTATGGGTATTTAGTTCTCGAGAGTAGCACTCGGTGCAATTCGGAAGTGCAGATCATGTAAAACGTTTAAATGTGTTTTCACTTCCTTTGTTTCTTACTACTTAAATGTAAATGAGCAAGGATCGTTAATGATTTACAAACATACAAATGGGCTTAGGTACTGGACAATGGTAAACTGCAAGAATGGTGACAGCACACTGTGGTACAATAAATACATTCATAATTCAAGTTGAAAGAATTGGCATAAAAGTCTTTTCCAATCATTACACCCAAAGCGGGTTTCTGTATGTACTTACCTACATACATAGATTGAGATTTACCCACATGAAGCATGGCTCAACATGAATTTGAATATAAATTAGAAACACAATTAATATACATTGGGTTTAGATATTTTACATATAGTTAGATTTAGGTTCTGTGAGTTGTAGGTACTGGCACTAGGTAGATAGGTGCTCATGATATACTTGATGTTAGTTGTTTGCACTAAGCCAGAGCAATGAAAAAACTATTTTATGATAAATGAATTCTAAATCTGATGTCAAAGTTTCATTTGTATTCTTCAATGACAACTAACACTACTGGCATGGTTTATCTAAACTTGATACTAGTTTTAGTTATACAAGAATAGTAAATACTATCGACTGTACACCATATCATAAAATGCAATACTTCTTTGCAGTTGAAGATGCCATGAGAAATATGGAATGGTCTCATTTTTAGTGCCAGTGAATGCAATATGCGTATTTACTTTGAAAAATGTTGGTGTTAAGGTTGCTGATGTACAGAATCATAAAAAAATATGAGCCAAAATCAATGTACAAGTCAGGCTGGTGCAAAAACGGTTACTGTATTACAGTCAGTATATTCTGCAGGAGTAGAAATACCCGGCATTTCTGTGTAAATTTTATTACTGCATGATTTCATTTAGCGATTGCTCCTACAAATTTCCATGAATGAATGTGTTGTGACACATGAAATTAAAGGCAAGAAAGACTTTACAGTTATATAGTGACTGTATTATTGGTAAACCACGATTACAACAACACTAATTACTATGTGAGACGAGTCTCAATCATTTTTCAAAACAAAAAATTGAATTTTTAATTACAAACAATATTTCGCCAGTCCAGCGAGTTCACTGTAAGTGAAATCCAATGATCTTGACTTGTGATGAACAGAAATCAACTCCGAATTTTTCTTGAAATGAGGGGTAAATATCCTAAAGCAAATTTAATGGTCTTAGGTTTTGACAAAACTAAGGGATAATCTGTGTGTACAAAAAGAAAAGCATAAGAACAAAAATTCTGAAGCTCAAGAAGCAAGGCAAGCAGTTCAGTTCATTTTAAAAGTGAATTGAGGAAAAATGCAATAGAATTGCCTGGATGCGAACGGAAGTTAGTTTTCAATTTGGTTCGTGCAGCCCACAAATGCTCCAATTGTTCACTCAAAAGAAAAATTCGAAACTTTTTAAACAAATTATTTGCGTCACAGTCCATTTAGTCTAGTATATATTGATGTGAATATTTGAATATAAACAAAATTCAGAATCCACTTCCGTTCGCTTTCAGTCAATTTCATTAGATTTTTCTTCAGTTCACTGTAAATGGCGTGCTTTCTTTATCGTTAGATTTTTTTTTGTTTTTTAGGGATAACACCTTATGCTTTAAAGCTTTGTTCAAATCTACACCCATTTTGGTCTTCAGGGTATTTGCCCCTCATGTCAAGCATGGAGCTCATTTCTCAAGTCAAATCCATTGTAATTCACAAAATTTCATTTTTAAAATCATCGAATCATTATTTAAATTTTTTTTTGTAGCATGAGTGAGTAATAATGAGTAATATAATATTTTACATAGGAGACTATTAGGTCCATGGTCCATGGGGATTATAATCTGGTAAACCAAATCACTTAAAAAATCATCTTCAGGACAATATAGCCCCCACATCTGGGGCTACATTGTCCTGAGGAGGATGTGAGGGACCAGATGTGTCACTATAAGCGTGGTACGGTGCATAAAATGAAAAAATGAGTCAAAATCAACTTACAGCCTAAAATCTCAGATGTAATACAATTAGATGGTAGCACTTTCTTTTCTAATGACTAATGACAAACAAATTTTACGTTTTGCTTACACGTGAAACTGGAATGGAATAAATAACATACAATAAATGCCTCTCATAAACAATAACCAATATAGAAATGCTTACGATTTTGTGAAACATTGCCGGACTCCAGTCAAGCTACCATATTGCTAAAATATTGTTGGAACACTCATTGTTACCCCTTTATTATTTAGGGTTATATAAGGTGCAAAATGTTAATTGTGATAACGATTCGCTAATAAAGCTTTCGTTTGGAGTGATGCACTCTGGCATGTAAGGGAAATACTCTATTCAAATAAAAGCGTCATTTAGAAATTGGGTGTGGTGTCGGTGATAAGCATTTATCAACTGCCCCTTGGGGTCGCATGATGCACTTTTATTGTGGATGACAATCCAAAAATAATCCCGTTAATCTCCTTTTTATTTTATCATTAACCATTATCGTATAGCTATAATTTTTGTTCCAGATTGACATAAGTACTATTACAAATAGAAATCAAAGATCCATGCACTATTAATATGGACTGAGACTGAATGTGAGACAAGTGTTACATGAACTTTTTACTATAGAATCGTAATCACTGTGAGACTTTCTTAATTTGACACAGTGCGTGGTGTTTGTGTATTATTGTAAAAATGTAATCTATCATCATAATTCGTATTAAAGGAATTAGTAGCTATTACCTGTCTGTAGTTTGCAATTGCATTGAAAATATTATTATCTGCGTTGTTATAAAAATCGCTAGGTCCAATGTACCAATTGCAGATATTCTTGCAAGCTGAAGTAATTAAATTAAGTCAAAGTATATCTGTACTGTAATACGTAGTGGCAGTACAAACAATGCTTTAAAAGCATTCCGTATAAAATACATTGTTAGTTAGTTTGCCTCGGCCATCATCCCCAAAATTTAATCGGTCACTGTTATTCCGTTACCTGTTTACGTGTTTACAGTTTGTAGCACTGTCTGAATCAGCCATAAAAAGAAAGTTTGTGGCTAACATGGAAAATGGACATCTAACAAGTACATTGCATATGAAGAGTCCAGAGATTCAAATAGACATTACCTAAGTAATTTATTAGGGGAAAATGTTAGAAGTGAATGACTGATAGGAGCATCTTACTTTGATTACACGTAGAATGCTATTAAAATTAAAACCGCTTCACGTGTGTATGAGTGACAGTGCTAGCAGCCGCAGAAGTTACGTTGATTACATCAGTTGACTAAATATAACACTGAAGTGTCGGCAAGCAGAACAAGTAGAATGATTTTTGCTGCATCAATCGATAACAATTTATTACCGACGTTTTTGTTGAGGGCATTGACTATGAGAAGTACAACAAAGCAATGTCAAACTCACACCTCAGCTTTTACCTACTTGCTACACCACCGCATTTGCAGGGCAGTGTGTGACTGATAATTTCTGATAATAGCAAAACCGATTTCCCTAGTTCATTACATTTAATTTCTACAGCTATTCATTCTATAGACGCCATTACGCTTACTAATACCCACAATCAATCAAAAAACCTACAATTGCAGAATTTGAGTTTGATAGATTGAGATTTGGTGAAATAGTCACAAGAGAGACGAAGACTAAAAGTATTTATGACGACTAGAGTGCAGTGCTATTACAAGTCAAGTGCTGCAATCCAGACGAAGACCCACACAGGAGATAGTGCATTCTCCATTTCACGGTCACTATCAACAGATAACCAAATAAACTGTTAGCTTTCTCAGTAGGCGATTTACACACGAGGGGTAATAACATCGCAAAGGTCGATAAAGTAAACGCGTCCATTCAATAACATTTTCTGTTTGTGTTTCTTGTATTTCTTGTGCAGCAGAATAAGTTCAGTCATTCAAATATCAGTCCTAAATTCACGTCTTTAAAATACTACATCTTCAACGCTGCAAAATAACGACCTGGTCACTTTGCATTTTCGTTCATCTTGGAAAGTAAAGGTAAAAACTCTCCTCATTTTACCCAAGCTATTAAACACAAGTTATCTAGATCCAAAGGATATCGTCCGAATTGGGGACGTTGTCTCGTTTTGTTCTGTATGTGTAATGTGTATTGACTACAATACAAAGGATTACTCGGTAGGTTTCCTAAGCAGTGCGTCAGACACGTCAGACAGACACTTTCATAGCATAGTGTAATTAACCTTGTAATTGAACGCAGTAGCGTTATAGTGTAAATATAATAATATAGGTGTACAGTTGTTGTTAGCTAAGGTAGAGACACACAGATACAAAGACTTTGCAGTTAATATGAATTAAATAACGACTGTATTTATGTACATAAGATAAGTCTGATACATACAGATATACTTTTTGTTAGCGAACGAATATGCAGAGCATGCACATTATACGTACATTACTCACAGTCACCAAACACAAGCCACCCAAATTACACATTACACCTAAGTGGATTTAAAATAATAATTAGCAAACATCGGCCTTTCTACATTACTACATTACTCACGTTGTAGTTAACGTTTATCAGCAGTTTTTACTACGCGTATTAAATCAGTGTACGTTGACATGCCGTACCTTATGTGTTTGTATGTACATTTCCAATGTTGCTTTCAAGTAGATTGCGTGATATGTTTCCAATTGTGATAAAACACACGAATGTATATCTGCGACATATTATTCCACATAGTAAAAATATGTAAAATACTTTCAGCCACACACACCTACAGTAAATGTGCTGGCAGTGCACATGGCAAGTTTTTATTAGCAGTATGAATGTATTCATCCAACAGAACAGACAAACGATGCGTTGCTATTATTACGGACACCTTTACTTTTCCTTGTGTTACATATCGCAGTAGGAATGCCAATATAATTGTGCATGCACTGAAACACTGCAGTGAGTAGGTAGGTAGGTAGGTAGGTAGATTAGATTTATTGATTGTTTCTTTAAAAAATTACAATCATCACAGAGAAAGTTTTTGATGAATTTTACAAAAAAATTGTGGTAGTATCACCACAATCGGCTCCTTACATAAAGTTTTATTTTATCTTGCACTTCATTATAATAACTAAAAATTAAAATACAATGGCACACAATCGCAATCACTTTGTTCAACGTACAGGGGTAATTAATTAGTATTGCTTATTACTAGTACATTGGCTGTAAATATTAAAACAGGATAGAGGATTAGGTTAAATCTAAAAAAAATGTTCTTATTTTCATTGAGTTTTTCCAAAACTTATAAATACTTAATGATTTTTCCGGAGTCATAATTGATAGTACTTTCGCATAATTATTACGAGTAATTTCTTCGTTATTCCAGTAAGGTAATATAATATAGTTTCCTACTATCTGCAGTGAGTATCGGTGTACTACGAATAGCGTTGCACGGTGCAAAGACCAATAAAAGTAGCAGGCTTTATCGCAATTATTTGTCCTCTGGAGTGTACACTTCTGTGAATCGGACGACGGAGTGACTGACATTACAATAATAACTGGTGCGGTGGTGGTGGAGAGGTAATTGAATTGGGAAGAGTGCACGGCTCATGTTTATGTCGGACGGGTCTGGGCCCCAGTATTTCTTTTCCTATCGCTGCAACAGTACTCACTGTCACTTTTCTGCAATTAACAACAACACGATTGTCTTAGCGACTTTACTTGACTTGCAGTAAACCTCCATTCACTCTTTCTAGTTGTGCCTCCGTGTGGATTCCGAAGTGCATGGGTATTTACACTTAACTGCTCTCAGCTGCTAGACATTGACATTCTTCCTCCCTCTTCAATGTCATTATCACTGTCACTCTTTCGCTTTCCATGCAGTCATAAAATCCATTTCAAACATCAACATACGATGACTTGTCTCCCTTCAGCAACGCGACAGTAACCGACAGTTCTCTCGCTCTTTGTGTCACACCAACATTCACTTTCCTTACTTCTGCAACGCAGTTCCCAGTTCCTTCGGCCTGTCTTTGCATGCGGTCTGCTTACAGTGCACCACCGTTCTTTTCTTACGCGATTAAAGGTATGTAACTCAAATATTGAACTTGCTCTTCATAAAATAACCAGCTCTCTCCAATTCCTGACACTATTCTTATCATCATTTCTTCTTATCCTTTCCTTATTTTTACCACAGCTCTATTTATTTTGTTTTGTCAACATTCCCACTATCTTGCAAAGTTACGATACCTAAGTTTGTAAAAAAATCACTTACATTCAAAGAATGATGAATAATGTCGTGAAGGAACTTCATATTATCTTTCTATCTCAAAATAATGTCAAATTTACTGCATGAAACATAAAGTATAGTTTGTTCCTGTTCTGTTGTACATTTGTAATCTGTCACTGCCTGTGACTATAATGTGCATTATTAGGCAGCTCTACACAAACACGCGTATACTGCTTACTGCTGCGTACCTAATTCTGTTTTCTGTTTCTCCCACTACCAAATCAATATTTTGTTAATTATTTACGTGCATTGATTTATACATTTGTTGACACTGAAGTAAATACAACAAACAGAGCAATGCGATTATATTATTACATAATGAAAAAAATCTGCCTAAAGACGCAATGAATTCAATATAAGCGTAAAGTTTTTCTAATGACATGGTTGAAGAGTCGCAATGGAATTAATAATTATTTATTTTGATCCGCACTCACAGGTAAAAGTCACAGGACAATTATTATCAGGAGCTGCTTCAACTATTATACTCCAAAATGACGACCTACACTTCGGTTTACACGGATTCAAAAATAGATCCTAAAGATAATACTCCTTGCAAACTGACATTCAGATATCTTGAGACAGAAACTGGTGGCGGACGCACATTTAGAATCAAAAAAATTTCTGGTCATGCTAATCCTGGAGAAATTCTAGCCACCATGGGAGAGGTACCGGTCTTCTTTATTACTGCCTTCATTTCATAATTAATTCAAGTTTAGGTTCTTCTATATCAATTCATTGCCTTTTTCTAATTAATACTCACATACGCATGCATCAGTGAAATTATGGCATGTTGCATAAATTTGACCTTTTTTAAGCCATTTGTCTGATTCTGCCATAACATTTTGCCACCACTTCCGCTACAAATAGAACTGCATCCCTATCGTCATTGTATAATATTGAATTCTATTGGACTTTGATATCCTTATTATTTTCACACGAACCCCATTAAGTATTCGTATAAGCAATAAGGAAAAGGTTGATTTTGTGTTGAGATTTTATCTTATGGTTATGAATGTGTTTGGTAGAGTGGTTCTGGAAAGACGACATTCCTGAAAGCTCTTTCTGGTCGAATAGAGTTAAAGCGAGGTGAGGTAAATCTAAATGGAGAAGTAATTCGGCGTAACCACCACAGACAAACAATCGGCTACGTTTCTCAACAAGACATTTTCTTTGACGTGTTGACGCTTCGTCAGACGCTGGAATACGCAGCGCTGCTCCGTTTGCCAGAGAATAAGTTGACTCAGGAGGAAAAACTGGAGAAGGTGAACGAACTGATTGATGTTTTGAAATTGGAGTTATGCGCTGACACGGTGGTGGGAGGCTTAAGTGGAGGGGAGAAGAAACGGTTGAATATCGCCTGTGAGCTGATCACAAATCCACAGGTCTTGCTCATCGACGAACCGACATCTGGACTCGACTCTTACACTGCCCATCTCCTGATAAAAACGCTCAAGGACTTTGCCACTCAACAAGCCAAAACTGTCGTCATCACCGTCCATCAGCCCTCGTCTCAAATGTATCAGATGTTCGACTCTCTCCTGCTCATTTGCCAAGGCTCCCCCGCCTACTTCGGCAAAACCACAGAAGTCATCAACTACTTCAACCAAGTCGGCTATCCCCTCAGTAGACACTACAACCCTGCAGAATTCTTCCTAGAGAAACTCAGAAGCGACAAAGAAGTTCTTCTGGAACATTGGAAAACATTTACGGAAACAAGAAGAACCAGCGAATTGTCCACCTCGGGTCGCAACAATAACAATAGTCCGGTGAATGCAGCCACCATTCAACCACCAACGTCACAAGTGGCAAACGGGAAGAGAGAGGAATTTATTGAGATTGATGGCCTTGACCACAAAAGCCGAGAAATCACGGGATCGGGAAATGACTGCAGTTGGCCCACGTCCTTTTGCACTCAGGTGAAAGTTTTGTATTTGAGAAATCTCAGATTGGCGTATCCACGAATATTTTCCAAGTTCAATCTTGCTCAGACTGTCGCATTTGCACTGATGGCCGGCTTCGTTTGGTTCAACTCTCCCCGCGTGGAGAAATCCTTAGATGACATTGACGGCTACATGTTTTTCTCCGCCCACTACTGGATGCTCTTTGTTTTATTCCAAGCCCTGTGGGCATTTCCAATGGAAAGACCCGTCATTCTGAAAGAGAGACAGTCAGGCTCCTACCGACTCTCGGCTTATTATGTTTCCAAAATGTTGGCTGAAACTCCGATGGAACTGGCCCTTCCCTGCACTTACCAGGCAATTTCCTACCTTCTCATGGGGGCCACTATCAACTCCTTCTTCGGCATCCTTATTCTCCAACTTATTTCGTCCATGGCTTCCCAAAGCGTGGGCTTATTCTTCGGTGTCACAATGGATGCAAATTCCGCCACGTCTGTCGCGGCGATTTTTACGGTGGCAGCCCAACTTCTCGGAGGTTACTTGACAAACAACATTCCACAAGGTTTGAAAATTATGTCTTTGGTGTACAACGGACTGAAAAACATGCAAATCGTGGAATACTATTTGGGCGACCCCATTCAGTGCGCACCTCAGTCTCAGTTCTTAAGTTGTGTCAACAATTCTGGCATTGGCTACATTGACCCCGCAGAATTGGTGAATCGTGACAACGCTCAAGGCAGCACACCGTTCCCCTACTGGAGTCACACAGTATTTCTTGTCCTATGCATTTTTGTCTTCAGAACTCTTTGCTATCTCGTTCTACGAAGGTCTCTGTAACCCAAACTGCAGCATAGAAGTAGAATTATTCCCTTACATAGTAATTCACCTTATTCAGAATAATATAATTACAATTCTCCGTTTTTACAATAATTTTATAACAAAACTTGCTATTGTTAAGTAGAGTAGTAATTTAACCGCTCATTATAGAGACAAGGTCAAGAGAATTATAATATGAGAATTATGCGTCCTTTAACAAACTATAGACTCGAGTTGGCATACTGCTCCATAAATAATAATAATAATAATAATACCTGATAAATATTACAAGAGCTAACAAGTACCTAATTAAATAAACTACATTTTCTTTGACTTGACGAGGACGGGGTAATAAGTTACAGTTACAGTGTGCCAAAACAACAATACATTTAACTTTATAATATGCATTTGACAGTGATATAATTTTTAACTTGTAGCTTTAACTGTACGCTGAGAAATATAGAATGCAACATTCATCCGATCCGTGTGTGTCCATAGTGAGACTGACGTGAACTGTGCAACTATTTCCATTTTTGCCTTTTCAAACCATTTCATTTGAAAGTTTCGGAGTGCATGTGCTAATACTTATTATTATTATTATTATACTTTTAATCGATACATCCGTGATACTAAATGAAATGCAGACTTATTGCCCACAAACTAAACTGTGTTAAAAAATATACCGGAAGCAACGTAATGAACAGCAATATGAAATATACAAGAAGACTTAATTATGCCAGCTTACCTATACAAATATTGTAATTTCCTACTAATATAGGTGAATAATTAAAGTCAGTAGTTAATTCCAAGTTGACATCTAGACAAAGGTTGCTACAATGGCACAATTTTTTAATATGACGCCACAATTTATTAGTACTTGCAGCCAACCTGTGTATTTAAGGGAATATTGTAATGAAGACGACATTTTTAATCTCTCCTGGTCAGTTTGGTTTTAAAAGTAATTTGTGATTCTTACAAATAGAGAAAAGGAAGCATAGGTAGTGTACACTGTACAGTCTTACCTGTATAGTGCTAGCAGTATATTTAGCCGTTATAATATCTGTATGATATATAGCGAATCATCAAACCCCACGTATGTAATGTGAAGTTGTAAACTACTCAACATTTTTAATGTATAATAGAGTTGGTATTGGACCGTAGAAGCATTTCCGTCTCAATGGTCCAACGGTGCTGTGCTGAGTGTATTAAAGAGTTTAAAGAGTATAATAAAGATAAACAAAAGCGACTGAAATATATACATACAAATACATGTAGTTCTAAAATATTATATATTGTTAATAATGAATAAATGTATATGAAACTCAGTTAACATAACTCTTTTTAATCCTTTTTATTTTAACCCAGTGCATGTCTATAATTTGCAATTCTTCATTTTTTCTTTTTTAAAAACTATATCATGGTTGCATATGAAAATAAGGCTACGTAATCCAAAAACATTTACAACGAAATTTTTAAAATCAATAAATTGACAGCTGCATAGCTTGCTTGTTGTAACTTGTAAGATTTACCCCATAAATAACCCCAATGGAGATTGTTTCCAAATCGAACGGAGCGGTGAAACAGTCTACATGCCTAGGTACATTATTTTTCCGTGTATGAGTTAATGGTTTGGGGAACAGATTTCTAAAATATTTGTAAAGAATCTACTCTTTTCTTAGAAATATCATCAGATTGACATAAATGTTCTGTCACAGTACTGTTGTAGTCAATGCATAAAATAAAAATGTGCCTGCTTCGCAATTGAAGGTATAAATGAGATGATGATATTATTCTAGTATTTTGGAATTGGCATTTTTGAACCACATAAACTCATTCAATCAGTTCCTCAACAGGCAGAACTGAATAACCGGAACAAGAAACATCGAAATTTTATTTGTTGCAATATCTGCATTTGTGCTACCCGCAAAATGTAAGCTGCATTACGTTAGTGCACGTTGCATCAAATCAATACAGAATCGCAAGATCTTTCGAATGATGCATGATGCCATGGTCCAACTAGTCCACCATACCTGGAACACATTACAATGATACCCGCCTTAGCTGCGCAACACCCTTTTAGATAGAAATGAAAAAAGGCAACTGGATAGTAAGACGATGAGACTTTGGTATGGAGATTAATGTTTCCTTGTGCTTTGAAATCTGTCAAGTCACCATGCAAAAGCTATTCAATTTTAGACAGCAATGTAAAAAGCACTGAAGCAGGTCTAGCTTATTTAATTTCCAGATAAACATGAATTGTACATAATCCAATGCTGCAGCATTTTTATAATACGAAAATCTGAACTGTAAGATGGTATAGGAGGGTACAGTAGTAGAGTACAGAGTAGAGTATATGAAACCTGTAGTTCCTTCTTTGTGGTTGAAAGGGAATAAAGGAAGAAAATGTCATTTGGAATGTATAAAATATGAAATAACGATATAATGTGGACAGATAAGCCAAATATGTGACTTCTGATTTTGAAATGTTTTTCTTAGATTAACTAAAGCTACAGCATCCGGATTCCACAAATCGATGAAATATTCGACTTACAGACCGCTGAGACTTTGTTAAAAATGACAGAAAAGAAAATCCTATCCGGACCAGAGATCCCAGCAGCTCACAAACCTTTCTGAATTCCTCGTTGACTTTTTGGAGGCAGGAATCTCTGAAGGAAGAGAGTATAGTATGTCTAGAGTGTACAATAGTATTGTTAAAATACCAAGGGAAAGGTTTGCATCTCATTTGACTGAAAATTCTTTCGCTTGCAGTAACTGTTGACTTCGTGCTCTGTGAGAGTCGACGAACGACGAAATTTATCAACAGGTTTAGCTGAACTTACTTTCGTAATAATAATAACAATAATTCCTTATTTGTGCAGCTGAATTGTGATGGCAAATCGCTTTGAGGATTACCCAAGATTTCTTCACTCCAACATTCCCCCATGGTAAATGACCCTGAGAGAATACTTACTCTCTCACAATAGGATTTATTAGTAACTAAAGATAAGCTAGCTCCAAAGCATTGGCTAAGCTGTATAAAATTACATTTTTAAATGCACCGTATTTAAATTATACCAGTTGATCCACATGTCCACATTATTTGTAGCAAATCAAATTATGACCTTATTGTCAAACACTCTTCAATTCTTACGAAATGATTTCCAAGAGAGGGACATCAATCAATGTTTTCCATCTTTTATTTTTAATTGCATCTCAATCCAATAGCAAATGCAACAATTAAAATAAATGAAGTTCGTTAAAAGTATTTTAACGAACTGTACATTTTAAATAGTTTTTTTCCACAGTTCTGTTAAAAACGGTACAGTACGATGGTGCACTACATGACGGTATGCACTACACAGACGGTATGCACTACACAGACGGTATGCACTACAATGAGCAATATTGATTGAGATTTGAGACAGCATACAGAGACTGAGATAGAATATGACAGAAATTAAAAATAAGTGAACGACTGGTTTTGTAAAGTGCATAGTATAAATTTCAAAATTAATTAGCGTTAGCAATAAAGTATCTTTACTTGTATACCAGAATTTTTAAAATTGATTTATCATGAAGATACAGTGAATTGATTTCCTATATCGGGTAGAAACTTCTATGTCCGTGTGAAAAATTGATGTGTGCAATTTTGAATTCTTTTACACCACTGACATCGTATTTTTAACATGTAAAATAGACACAGGCACAGTTATCCAAACTCCAAACTTCTGGTTTATTAAAAAGAATTAGGTAATAAATAAACCATTGGTAATGGAATAAAAAGTGTCGTAAGCTGAAATGGAATTCCGAGTGCATTCCAAAGCACCTTTGCAATACGTGCACCAAGTTTGAAGACATTATCGTAATTCGTTCTTGAGTTATCGTGCAGACAAAAGGGCGAACGGAAGGACGGACATCGGAAGTACTATTCGCATATAAATTTCATTACAACACTGAATAAACCATGGTAAAACAGTATAGACAAGTGGCGGAACAAGGGCATTTTTGTTTTTTAATGGGTTGACCTGGGTGCCCTTATGACCCCATATTTTGACCCCAACATATTGCAGCTGAGGTCAAGCGTAAAAGCTTTTTCCTTTATCATTTTGGATTTTTTATCGGTTGATTTAGGGATAGGTCACCCCTAAATCAACCGATAAAAAATCCTGACCTCATGTTTTGACCCTACCGTGGTCAATTTTTGAGTTTTTATCGGTTGACCTTGGGTTGACCTCATGGCCTTATGTTTTGACCTCACCATATTTTAGCTGAGGTCGAGAGGAACAACTTTGTAATTTTTCTCCCTGACCTCTCCTTCGGGGTGAATTTTCGCACACAGTTTGTGTGCGTTCACAGACGGACAGACGGACGGACAGACAAACAATGCATTCCTATCAAGTGGCTTTCACTTCGTTCCACCACTTAATAATGGCTAAACCGTACGCTTACTTGTGGATTACCGCAGCATAGTTGGTTTTTTGTTGTATAAAGTTGAGTAGCTGAGGATTTAGGTGGAGGCTTTGGGAGTAGAGACGAGATGAGTTAGCTGTAAGCCACGAAGAGGAATAGAAGATTGAGTGGTGGAGCTGGAGAGTAAATAAAGTGAAGAGAAATATGATAGCATGGAAGGAATATTGGGAGGAAGTGTTATGCTATAAAGTTGTCAAAAGTGAATAAACAAATCTTTATTTGATACTTTAGGAATGCATCTGGGAGTTCAGAGATTTCCAGGAGAGATGCTCAACCATTCACCAGACACACGCAGAACCATTCCGACTGCCTTTCAGTCCGAAACTTGCATTCCATCGACCTTCAGATGCTCTGCATATATCACACATCACACAGACCACTAAGCCCTGCCCAAAAACCAAAAGCTAGATGCTGCTGTAAAGCATAGCAATAGGCATTCTTTCGTTTATTATATCTTTCTCTGTAACTTCCGTAAACCAGAATTCTCACAAGTAAACCTCTACTTATGTGTCTCATGGATTTCAATGAAAATTTGCAAACATGATGTTTAGGCCATATCTACCTCACATGCAAAACATGGGTTCCCCTTAAAGCCTTGGGAATTTTTGAAAAAA
>JABASD010003790.1:0-18186 GCA_019776165.1 Pogonognathellus flavescens | reverse complement strand
TCACGCTTCGCGCGAATTTAATCAGTTTTTAGTCAATTTTAGCATAAATTTCACTCGAATTTTTCGCGAAAATGAACTTTCTTACCCTTTAAATAGAGTATGAAAGTTAGGGCACCCCCCAAATGGCATTTCTAGTTACGCGCCTGGGATAAATCATTTCTTGGGGTTATTTTGGATTATAAAGAACTGAGAGAGATACGTTGTCGCACGTTAAAGCGACTGGTCCTTCGTATTGAGAATTGACATTGAGATTATTAACGAGAGTGCGAGAGAGTTAGGTGGAAGATGCAGTCGTGAGCTATCGAAGAGGATTGTGCGTTTTTTTACGGCTCATAGTTGGAGTGCGTGCAAATTGCCAGCGAATTTATTCTATTTCTGGTTGATTTTAGCTTAAATCTTGCTCAAAGTTTTCGCGCTATGCGCAAATTCGAGTATGTAAACCCTTAAAACGGTCATGTGACCCTCCCTCAAATGGTAAATTTGTTGACAAGCCAGGGTCATAGTTTCATTAAGGGCCCCGCAAAACATTTTGCCTACAACCCCGAAAAATGTAAGGCCGGCCCTGTAATAATATATATTTGTTAACTAGCAATAATTCCAATAAATGTTAATAGCAGAAGAACTATTGTTACTATATATTATTAAGAAACGAAGTTTCTTGTGGGTTTTGTGTCTGTTTGGTCGTCTGTCCGTCGGTCTGTCCGTTATTTGGCTCAATAACTCAAGAACGGTTTCAGATATAGACTTCAAACTTGGTGCACGTGTGGTTTTGGTTCATTGGAAGGCTAAGTTCGAGGATGGGGTCAATCGGATAACTCATTATAATAATTTACAGCATTACTCAATTACACTTAGAAGTGTTTAAAATGCAGTGCATTATTGAGACTGTTTAAGTATTGAGACTGAGACAGTACAGTATTGCCGCAATTAGTAGCCGCGGGGCTTCTAATATGTCATATCTTTAATTTGAGGAGGCTTCTATTAGAGGGAAACTAGTATTGGAGGGAGGCTATTATTTATGAGTCTGGTAAAATCATGATGAAATTGCGGCTATATTTCAATATAAAACGTTTAAATATGTAATTTTTCTTGGAATATTTGATGATAAACTGTCAAAATGTTCTAAAATTTGAAAAGTTTTGTAAATATCAAACCAGTCTCTTAACCTTGTCTCATTTTTAATTCAAGAAAGCTTGCATCTAACTTCACTGGGCAAACAGTTTTTTGGGGGCATCTAATTAAGGGAGGCTTATAATATGTCAAATTGAGCTTGTAGGGAGGCTACTATTAGAGGGAGGATTGTAATTGGAGGGAGGCTTGTAATTGGAGGGGAGACTTTTAATAGAGGCAATATGTTAGTTATTCTAAAATGTCAACGATGATAAAGGAGAACAAATTGACCCCATTTACGAACTAGACCATGTTTGTTTGTGATCGTAGATTTAGAAACCAAAGTTATAAAGCAGATACTGCTATTTATTAATAACTAGGTTGTTATTAATTTCCATATGTCTGTGTGTCCGTCTGTACGGATGTAGGATAACTCAAGAGCGGTCCGAGCTACCCCATAAACAGTGGTTGGTATATGAATGGTTTTAATAACGCTATTAATAAACGACAATTCGTTAATATGCGACTTTTAAAACACGGGATATTAACGAAAAAATGTCCGTTTTGGAAAACATCCTAAAACCATACAAGCAACATGGGACAAAAATTATTGCATCTGGTGGGATTTGAACTCGCACTTCCAACCTCCAGGCGTCTATAGCGGCCTACCCACATACTTCTGCGCCACCGCAGGCATTGTTAAATGAACCTTCGTTCAAACACGATATATAGACAGCACACCACCTGGCTTTTGGTCGCGCTATGGTTAAAATGTTTCGTTTTAAAAACGTTATTGGAAAACCATTTGAAAACCGTTTTGACAAAACGAGAAATTTACGAGTATTGAACGGAATTTTCGATTGGTTTGGCTTTGGTTATAAAATATCGATTTCCTGACGTTATTTACAAACGTGAAACCAAATTTTAACCAAAAAACCAACCTAAGACGAAAATAAAACGAAATAAAGTTAAAATTGTTTATGGGGTAACGATTTCAAATTTGCTACATTTTTTACTGTTTTAGTCTAATGTAAGGTTAAGTTCGAAGATGGGGTCAATCGGTCAATACCTTCATGACATTTCGCTTTTGTTCTTGTATGTATTACTCCGATGTATCAGATAAATGACGGCTTATATAATAAATGAGTGATATGCAATATTTTGAATGATGAGAAGTAGAATTTAGTATTTTAGATTTATTAGATGTATAGACATTGGATGTTAGGGCTACAAATGGTTAATGAGCTCAGATTGCTTCTCTGCAAGACAGAGTATTGTTGTATTTTGTTCAAGTCGTGAAATTTAAGTTAGAATGAAACCTATAAATATGGAATATACATTCCGAGACATTGCAGTTATGATTTTGATTTCGGCTTCGGCTTCGGCGTCGGCTTCGGCTTCGGCATCGGCGCGCATGTTTTATTGGTACACACCTCAGTGCAACACTCATCAGCATCGGTGCAGTGATCTCCATCGAGTGTACAACCTTCAGTTCCGTTGATGGCTCCTATTATGAAAATCGCCAAATATACGACCCACCAAATGGGCAGACACAACCTAAATATTTTATTGCAAATCCCAATAAAATTTTGTATGCAATTTTTATCAAATTTAAGTGATATTCAAGTATTAATAGAATAATACATCATTATAAAACGTCCGCAATAAAGTAGGAAAAAATAAACCTATCCAATTCTATTCAGAGTTTCATTTAAAGGGAACCAATAATTTCACGTATGTATAAATCATTTGCGCATAGATAATAGCACAGAGCACACCCAAACTTTCAATCCTGGCTAAAGGCCAGGATTGATTTTTATGATCCATGTGGCTAATGGAAATAATTTTCTATGAAATATTTACTGGAATATTTTACAAGCGTATATTAAGGAATCAAAATGTAGCCCATAAATATTGGAGCAATCACCACTTAATATGCTGCTAACTTTCAATATCCAAGAGTACAAAAATTAATGATTGAAAAAGTACATTTTAGGAAAAATCAAATCAGTCAAGATAAAAATACTTACAACCTCATGCTGTGCAAATTGATGTGTTTAATTTTCTCTATTCTTCTGGCAGATCCACTGTACTTCTTCTTTACAATAGTTGATGTACAAGAGTGAATGCATAATTTTGCGTTTCTGAAATTACTACTCGCCTTTTATACCCCACTAATTGTTCTGAAGGAGCAAAAACAATGAGTAATTAGCATATTGTTAATATGAATAGGTCTATTGTGTAATTGCAAATTGTTAGTGGTTTGGTATATATGTCAGCGGCCGATGGGTCTATCCGGCCGCTGGCATATCGGCCTAGGCCGATGGACCAAGTTTTGAATTTATAACATCACTTGATGCTAAACTTCAAGCCTTAAACATGTATCATTTGTTCTGAAAATTTTACCCAACATAACATTCATCGACTTTGCTACTACATTATTCATGCTTAACATCTTGATATTGAGAGAGAGTTGTTTGAAACTCTCCGCGCGCTTGTCAACTGGCTCTCTTAGCCAGGAATGGGAGTTGCTTGATTTTGGGACAGGCGTGGCAGTGCGGTGGATGGCCAAAGGCAACCAGTTCGCTGGGCTTTGCGGTTGTTTGTTTTTGCTGTTCGTTGGTGTTCCTGCTGTCGGCGTCTTCGGTTTGTTTTTTCCTGCTCCTGTTTGTCGTCACCGTCGACATCACTCTGGTTCCGTCCTGTCGTCAAGTTTTGATTATTAATTTTGGTTCGGTGTCGTCCTCGTAAATTAATTATTACTATTACTATTATAATATTATTATTATTATCATTCAAGCCATTTGTTGTTGCTATTTAATTTCTTTTGTTGCAGCCATTCACTACCCATTCACTCATACGTATTGTAATTGTAAATATTTAAATTGTTGTTCTTTGCTATTTTTCAGTCAAATTAAATCGTGGCTTGCTGCTGTAATTGCTGCTGCTGCTTTAATTCATTTTGGGGGACATAGTATAGGGATTTAGGAGCATTGGCATTTCCACCGCTCATCATTGTTTTTTTTTGGGCCGCATCCGTCGTCATATCTTTTCAATATTGGCTATGCTTTTCATGAAATGGAAAACATATTATGAATTGAGATTGGAACTTCAATAGCTATGTTTTCCATTTCATGAAAAGCATAGCCAATTTCAAGATGTTAAGCACGAATAATGTAGTGGCAATGTTGATGAATCTTGGGTACAAATTTCAGAACAAATGATACATGTGTTGTGTAAGGCTTGAAGTATAGCATCAAGTGATGTTATAAAGACAAAACTTGGTCCATCGGCCTAGGCCGATATGCCATCGGCCGGATAGACCCATTGGCCGCTGACATATATATGTCAGCGTCTATCAGTCTATCACGCCAATGGACCGATTGGCCTAGGCCAATGGTCAGATTTCAAATTTATCGCACTTAGCGTAACTACGTGTAAGGGCCCACAAGACTTGTCCCCCCCCCCCCCCCCCCCCCCGACGCAAATTTCGGCAATAAGGGGTTGCCTTAAAGATATTTCTTAGGCTTTGACCTCCCAAACGGATTGTGCCCCTCCCCAATACAAATTTCTAGATACGCCCCTGCACACTTCATATTATCTTTGTTTTTAATTGTCGCAAAACATGTTGTTTCGTGATATGCAATTATGTAATGCAAATTGCATATATCTTACTACATTATGTCATATTATAATATTTAAATTACACATTTAAATAAATCATTAAATTAGGTTTTACTTTATTCCATTAAAATTAAGTTATTTTTGGAAAATAATGTCTTGTAGAGAGTGTTGCAGGGTAGGGGTACCGGTCATAATACATTAGATGGAATTCATAGCTTGTCAAAATTCGTGACAAAAATATGTTGTGAGCTTTTCGTTTTAAAACATTAAATTATGAATAATATAAAGTTTGAATTTTCATGGTGCCCCAATGGTGCCGACCCGAAAAAGCGAACCTAACCTGGTTGCGCTAATGATAGTGTCAAACGGCGTTTTACTGATTATCACGTAACAATTATATGGTTAATTAAATTACTTAGAAAGTTTGTTTATCACTAACAGAATTAATATTCTTCTGAAACATTAAAATATGGCTCGTGTAACTTTATTGCCATGCTGACTGCATTAAATTTTACATGAACAATGCCAATTTAGATTACTCAAGGACGGATGCCTTCAATTTTTAAGAATAGAAAAACCAATTTACTGTTGCCTGGAAAGTGCCTGACGGTCTGCCGCGTACCGCATGTACCTGCTGCCCAGGTGCAATTTAACCAAAATGATGCCATTTTAATCATAAAAATCCATGTTCATGGATATTGATATTCCATGATCATACCTAGACTATAATTCATTGATAAAGTTCAATATGACAAGTCAGTTATTTATTTATTTTTACAATCTAAACATTATTTCATTGAAGTAAAAATTTGAAATTGTATAACTGCCAAATAGAGTGTCCCAATTCACATCTCCTTTAAAGGTTAAGCAAATAAAATTTCAAAATAGGGGGTAAACACTTAGTTAATAGAATTTTGATAGTACAGTCGCGCGTAGTGCAAAGGTAAAAATTTCATCAAAAATTTGGCATAATAGAACGAACGGTACAGTATATGCACTAAAATTTTTGTGCCTGTTTGTGGTTGGCTACGTTGTTGGCACTTTTTAGGCTATCTGATGTAACTTTCGAAACTTTAATGGCTGCCCCGTATAGCCATTTCTCCTCGGTATCAACTGATTTGTAACCATATATAACTAAAAGAAACACGACTGCTTTGTTATCGTTAAGATTTTATGATTAAAAGTAGAATTTGGAAAACAATTTGATATTTGTTAACGATTATCGAAATCTGTAATTGATAAATTATAATAGAATATTGTAAGTGTGAATTACTTACGGTTCGTTTTCTATCAGTTGTTTTGTTTCCTTTTGATGAAATTCGAAAATAAATCGAAGTTAAATTTGTAAAGAGGTTTGGAGAGATTTTTGTGTAGTTTTATTGAAACGAAAAGAGTGTGTTAAGTTAAAAGTGTAGAGTTGAGCCGCAAAAACAGTACTGGTTTCTTAACGCTATTTACTTACTATTTATACTAATTTTTAAGAATAGATTAATGTCATCCGATACATTAATTGAATAAGTTATTGAATGGACCCCTGTGGTCACTCAATGTACATGTGAAACTTTAAGAGCAAAACTGTGGATTAAGCAGTAAATACAATACATACTTAATATTAATGTTCCGAAGAGAACATGTACCTAATTAATTTCATTTGCACACAGTAAACAGGATACTGTTAGTGTGTGTTGTACGTAGGTATTTAATACGTGGTTCCATACATTGAGCAATGAATGGATCGATGTTAAGTACCTACGTGATACTGATAGTAATGATAAAAGATGCAAGTAGTGCAACTTTTGTTGTGTCTTATTTATTTAGAGAAACTTAGCTACCCATATTCCCATGTATTATATATATACGTAGTTAATTCCTATATTATTATGTTGTTTATAGGTATAGGTCAAATCTCATATGACAATTTCCCCTCAACTTAAGATTGAAACTTCCAGGTTCAATGTTGTAAACATAATAATTGAATAATTAATTGATAAAACGAGAAATGAAATGGTTTTCCTAATGATGGCTCAACTCATAATTTTGTTGTTAAATGTCAAAAATATGTAGTGCTTGTAATAGTGTAAGTACTTACATACTAATATGAACTAAAACTTTTGACAGTTTATAAGCGAAGATGTATTTGTTTACAAATTGGCTTATGTGTTCCATGTTTGTTGGACGGTCATGTCAAAATAAATTTTCCTAGAAAACGGCATCATCTTCATCGCTGGATTGAGTTTGTTGTTCCTTGGTAATCTTTGTTTGGATTGAAGAGAGTTTGGTGGAGGATACGTGAGGTGAGTTAACTGTTCGCAGTGGTGTAGAACGAATGGTTATTGGAGCTGGTGATGAAAAGCGATAATGAGAACGAGCCCTTAGGTTCTCATTACGTCTTTTGTAAATTAACATCCTTTTGAATAAATAGTAGAGCACTGCTACTACCAGGATTAAATTAATCGTTACCATGATTAATAGTACAATTTCGACGGCGTCCACGTGAGAATTGTCCTCTGCTCGTGCATAAGAAACTCGGGAAAGTCCGCATGCTGCTGCAGCTAAAAGTTGTTGTTTGTAGAACAGATATCCAACTGCTCCAGTGATGCAGCAGGTCCATAAGAAGCTAAAACTGGGGAAAAACACCTGGGCTCCCCAAGATCTTTCAACGAGTGGTCGAATTTGAGTCCTAATAATGTGTGGAGGTATCGAAATGTTCACGACTGGTATTGCCTCAAGCCAGTCATCTCGTAGAACTTCACTTAAGTTCGAAAAACTAGACATTTCATGTTGTGAGGTGACACTTAGAGCAAAACCGTGTAATTTGCTCCACTGACTTGGAATTACATGTACGATGCTACTAATCTTCGGTAAATTGGCTTTACAGGGAAAACTAGGCTTAATTGCCTGACGATTGTTTATCATCAATGCACAATCACAACTAAGCTTTAAAGACGCCGAACCGATATTTGCATCAATATTAACGGGTATGGAAGTTGTAGCACACTGTATATGAGTATTCGGTGGAGGATAAGTAATTATGTATTCGTGATCGTCAACTTCTGTTATTAGTGTCTCGTTAGAAGGTTCACATCTCATTATACAGTTGTTATTAAGTTCTTCGACGGTGCTCCCGTGGTATAGTTTTGCTGGGCAACTGGCACCGGCAATCAAATCGGCTTGAAACTGAGGGAGGTAACACAAACCTTCCTGTATGCGACAATTGTGTAGGTCCGTACCAGCTATAGTGGTAACTGAGCTTTGGCTTACTGCGACGAATGAACTTTGCAGGAGGAGATGGCATGTCCGCTGATGCCAGGCCATGGGCACGGTTTTGATGCTGTGTAGTGTAAACTTTTCGCTCATTCTTCTAATAGGTAAGTTAATTTTAACTATTATTCGATTGTCCGAAAAGATACAACTTGCTATCGGTAGTTGATAATAGATTGTGGAATTCAAAGCCTCAATTGCCATGGTATATCCGTCCTTGTTGATAGTCGCTTCCAATAATTTAATTTCATGATGAAGATCATGGCGATCTACAATGTCGATTGGAATTAATTTATTTCTACAATGGTTCAAAATGTCGTTGTATCGGATCGCCTGGACAATCCAATACATGTGTTGAGTTAGTTGGACACTCAACATCAGTGTCTTTGTTTGTTGTTGATGGACCCTCGCTTGCTTATTTTGGACGTCATCTTTAAACGCAACGAGTCTTTTGATAACGTCTTTGAACTTATTCATGTTATTTTTTAGAGTAACTGATAGGTTTTCGTCAACTGTCTTCACTTGAATTAGATGACGGTGATCTGCGTTTACTTCAGATGTAATGGAGTTCATGAAGTTTGTTACTGATTCGGAGTTCTGAATTAACTCATGAATGTCGGTTTGAGTCGCTAGACCTAAAATGCTCGCAACTCCTTCTCCTAACCAAGTTCCGAATCCTCTACGAAACCTATCGTCCTTCATTAAAGTGGGAGATTCGGTGGGTTTTATCCACCGCTTCCGTCGTCCTGACCACCGGGAAACGAAATCGTTGTAGTTATTGATTGGTGAGGCGCCAAAGGAGGTTGTAGAATGTTGAATTGGCATAAACATGCTGGATTCCGTTAGCATCAAATGATCGGCTATCTCATTGAGATGATCTGCAGCCGTTGTTAACATAATGCAGTCGGGATCCTTAGTTCTGTTGGGCTCGATACAATCACCTACTATAACTTCTGTGATGTGGTGCATATCTGGCTGTTGTATCGTTACATCGTAGAACAAGGGAATTGTTGATTCGTATAAAATAATGTTCTCGATTTCAGAAGAGAAAGCTCCAGTTATAATTCTCACGGGTGGATTTCCGAACACAGTGGGGATGAAGAGAAACGTCAACAAGAAAAACGGCATCTGTAAGGGTTAGTCAAGGAAAACAATTTCAGACGAGGGAGAAAGTGGGGCTAACGGTGAAAGTTGGCTCAATTCTTCGCTATAAGTGTTACTATGTGGTTGTAATTTCTGTCTATTTTCTTGAAGGTTTAGATTTCCCTGCAAAGGATGGATAGTAGGAGTCCGAACTAGTTTGATTGCCCTTCTCCGTTCTCGTTGTTCCCTTTCCCTTTGTATTTTGATATAAAATGTTTCATGACTTTCACTTCTGTGACGTCTACAAGGGATCAGAGCTGCCTTTCGGTCGTTGTTTTCTCTAAATGCCGCGTACTGAATCATCATTAGGATGCAATCCTTACAGTTTCTTTCAGTTTCCGTAAAAGTTCTTGTTAATGAACTTCTTATATGATCAGGGCAATGTTCAAATACTTCGTTGTATGTTATTTGAACTCGGTCATAATTGGCATTGGACAGGAATCTGGAAAAGAAACCTCTTGGATTTGTGATAAAATCAAACCTTTGTCTGAATTGAGCGATGTCTCGTATCTCCTGTTTTCTACCTTCAGCAGCTTGCTGACATAGAAATCTTTCTCTTGCTGTGGATTTGTATCCTCGATAATTTTGATTGAATGGAGGCGGTCTTGCTTCCATTGTTGTTTGTTCGATTCGTGTTTGTTTGGTAATGGTTGTTTTATTGGATGAGGACGCTATGTTTGCTGAAAACCTTTTGAGGGTTTGTTCTCCCCCTTGGTCAATAATTGAAGCTCTGGCCATTTCATAAGATAATCGCAATTGTTCCGTGTTTTGTTTACTTAATATTTTCTCGCAAATGCCCAATTTATCATATGTAGTGGGCTGTTTGTGACCAGTCTTTAACGGAAAAGACATCAATGGTTTGAAAGGTGGAGGGGGTAATTGATCAAACTCCGGCTTTAAATTCCATTCTGGATTTTTACTGCACTTTTCTGGATCATAGGGCTTGTAGCGGGAAACAGTTTCCTGAGATTTAACTTGAGGAGTATTTATGGTATCTTGTATTAATAAGGGTGGAAATACCGAATTAAATTGTGACATCATAAAACTGTGTAAGTCACTCGTTCCGGATTTCTCCATGTTGGATTGGAATTTACTCCAATCACCGTACCGTTGTTTGAATATAAAATTTGTTGAGTCGAGTTTGTAATTTGAATATGGATCGTATTTATCTGGAGACTTTGGTGTATGTGGAGATGGGGTACTTTTAGGTATTTTGTAGGCTGGAACTATTTCCTTGCAATTATTGTTTGATTTAGGTTTAGGTGTTAAAGCTCGCTGTTTGATCCTATTGGAATTCCGGTCTCGTGCTTCACGATTAGCCGATGTGCGAACTGGAGAGTGAGCGCGTCCTGGACTTTTACTCTGATAACGAATTCGTCGTGGAGGAGTTGGAGTACGACTTCTACTTCCGCTTTCTCCGCGTAACTTTCTAGGGCTTCTACTTCGATGCATTGTATGGACGGCTGGTCTTGCGAAAACGATTTTTTTCATGTCAAATTTCTTTCTCGGCTTGCTCTTTTCTTTAGTGGATTTCTTTAGAATGCTCAATGGTTTTTGCATATGAAGGTTTCCGGTGAACTCGGCTACGGCAATTTCCTTGGTTTTCTCTTTGATTGCCAACGGCGGTGGTCGGCAGTTAAAAACGGTTACGTTTTCTCCTGCAGGTGCCAGTCGTGACGTCCGAACCAGATGTTCTGTATTGTCAGGGTTACATTTCTCTTTGGTGACATGTCTCATAAAGGCTAAAAGACTGTCGCAACCCCGTTTGCACACTGGACACCTTATGTTGGCGGGGTCGTAAACGGTCATGGCGGTCAGTAAACGACTGTCAAATATGTTGGAATCGCCTGCTTTATTTTGGACGATGACATCAAAATCGGCATGTAGTTGGATGGTCCACGTTTGCCGATTTTCTGGCCATGTAACCTTGGAATGATGTGCGTGAATACACTCAAAGAAACCTTTAGAGCTTGAAGCCATTCTGTAAAAAATAGAGAAAAATTATTGTTTAGACAACCCTTTGGACATAGAACGTGTTATCCGGGTTGTTTCAGGTAAGCGTTTAGAGGAGTGAGCAATAGCTTTAGAAAGAGAAGAAGGTGATGCAAGAGGAGGAGTATAAGACAATGGACAAGATGGAGATTCGTTGTCATTATTTTCCGACGTAGCCACGTCATCCATTGACTCATCCTGCTCCTTATCTTCGGTGTTTCCGGTTTCTTCTGTGGATTCCTTTTCCTCAATGCTTTCCATTTCTTCTACCCAAGTGACCTTCTTTCGTTGAGGACTTGGCTTCATTTTTGAAACATGAACTGTGTCGTATTTCTTTGTTTTAGAATTCTTCTCAATTTCGTAATTAACTGGACTAATTTGACGTGTGACTTTAAATGGTCCTTTGTTTTGATGCAGGAGCTTTTCTGAAAGTCCTTTCTTTCTCTGGAAACTACGTACTCTGACTAAATCTCCTGGTTGAAACTTCACGTCTTTGTGAGTTTTATCGAATCTTTCTTTTTGCTTGGCTTGGATTCGTTCGGTTCTTTTGACAACTTCATTGCGGGCTTCATGTAACCGTTCGATTTCTGGTTCGCGATCAACTTTCTTTTCTGGATCTCGATTTAGCAGCGTAACTTCTATTGGAAGTTTAGCTTCGACTCCAAAACATGTAAAGAAGGGTGTTTTACCAGTGGTGGATTGTACGGTGGTATTGAAAGCGAAAGTTACATGTGGAACGTACCAGTCCCAATCTGCAAATCCTTTTGATTCATCTGTGTACATGCTAATCATGTTTGCAAATGTCTTGTTGGTGGCTTCCGTTACTCCATTGCAGCGCGGATGATAACTTGTAGTTGTAGTGTGAGTTATTCCTAAATGAAGTAGTAGATTTTGTACCAAGCAACTCAGAAAGGATGGATCTCTATCGGACACCAAATAGGTGAAAGCGCCGATTTTGCAAATTATTTCATCTACCAGAAAACGAGCGATTTCGTCAGTTTCTTTAGTTTTTAGAGCTTTAGTGAAAGTGAATCGTGATAAATAATCACAACATACGACTAAGTATCGGTTTCCATCTGTTAAACTACATTTAAAAGGTCCCATTAAGTCCATACCGATTCTTTCGAAAAGGTCATAAGTTAAAATACTTTGCAGAGTTCCCTGACTGGACATTCCTAATGTTTTCCTGGATTGACATTCGGGACAGGTAATAATGTATTTCAGGATATCACTGCTCATACCTGGCCAGTAATACCTTGAGTTTATTTTCTGGTATGTTTTAGTAATCCCTAAATGTCCTGCAGTGGGAACATCGTGTAGTTGTTCCATAACTATTTGTCTTAATGCTTGTGGGACGAACAGTAATGGATTTTCGTCAAGAGGCCGCTGTATATACAAAACACCGTTGTCTAGCGAGAAATATCTCACTTTCTTGTGTTCTTTTCTAGTTTTCTCCTTTTTCTTTAGTAGAAGGAGAATGTCTTTGACTGTTTGATCTCTTTGTTGTAGATACTGAAGATCTTCGATTTCTACAGTGTAGCACATTGGAATTTCTTCATAATCTTCGTCTTCCTGTGTAGGTTTGTCTACAGCATTTCTAGACAGACAGTCAGCCAAGACATGTGCTTTTCCTGAAGAATAGGTTACCACGTAGTCAAATTCTTGGAGTCTAATTGCCCATTTCGTGATTCGTAACGAACAATCCTTCATATTATTGAGAAAACAGAGGCTGTGACAATCTGACACACAGCGCCATCTACGATTAATTAGAAAATGCCTGAACTTCATTGTTGCATAAACTAATGCCAACATTTCCAAAGAACTGGCACCGTAACGCGTTTCTGCGTCTTTCAAAGTCCTGGATGCGTAACACACTGGATGTGCTACTCCGTCATGTCTCTGTAAAATTGCTGCTCCTAAACCCGAAATGGAGGCGTCAGTGTGGACTTCCACTTCCAGGTTATTATCGAAGTGTCTTAACACCGGAGCTGTGGCCATCATTTGCTTCAAAATCGTCAAACTTTTCTCAGCCTCAGGAGTCCAAATGAATTTCTTCCCTTGGCTTAGCTTGGTTAAATCTATTATGGGTTTGGCCACGACTGAGAAGTTCCTACAGAATTTCCTGTAGTAAGACATGAGGCCCATAATAGATCTGCATTGTTTTATGGTTTCAGGGGCTGGAAGATCCTTCATTGCCCTGATCTTATCTTCGTCAACATGGATTCCTTCTTTGTCGACCACGTGTCCTAATACCTTGATTTTGTACTTACCGAAAGAACATTTATCTGGATGTAGTTTCAAATTATACTTCCGCATTCGTTTGAATACTTTTTCTGTCTTTTCTAAGTATTCAATAAAGTTTCTCGCTGGGACTAAGATGTCATCTAGGTAAACCCAGCAACATGAGTAAAGTAGTCCCCCGAGACATTGGTTCATTAACCTCTGGAAGGCTCCAGGTGCTAATGCCAATCCAAATGGGAGGCGAGTGAATTGATATGATCCTTGAGGACCATTAAAAGCTGTCTTTTCGCGTGACTTTTTGGCTATTGGAATCTGTGAGTAGCCTGATCTCAAGTCATAAAGACCGAAAACTAAACATCCATTCAAATTTTCTAAAATGTCATCCTGGCGGGTTAAAGGTAAGGCGGGAAGGCGGGAAACTAAGTTTATTTTTCTAAAGTCAATAACGAGACGCCTTTTGGTGGTTCCCTTCTTACTTACGAAGAAAATTGGAGAACTCCACGGAGACTCAGATTCTTCAATAATACCCGCTTCCAGATATTCTTCTATTTGCTCCTGAACTTCCTCCAATTCAGATTTACTAAGTTTGTACGGAGGAATGTGGATGGGTGGATGATCTCCAGTATCAATGACAATCTCAGGAACGTTAATTGCTCCTAAGCATTTCATGTCCCATGCAAAAATATCTGAATATTGGTGTAGTAATTCCAAGAGCATTTCTCTATCTCTTTGTGGTAGGTCACAATTTATATCAAATTGGTTAATTTGATCTTCGGTTAGTCTTGGAACTTCTAAATTCGGCGGATTAATGTTGCATAACATTATTTCTCTGTCTTCTTGTGTAACGGGAGTAATGTCAGGATCAACCATGGTGACATGTGCAATTGTTGCACCTCTGGGAATTCTAGTTGGATAACTTTCTGGATTAGATAGATACATCAGGACGGTTCCTTCCGATGTGTCTGATTCTTTAATTTCTATCATTGTTCGGTAGAATACAACTCCGTATCTATCGATAAGATTCGTGTTTGCTTCTATGACCACGTTGTACGAACCTTTTAATGATGTGGTTGGATAAGTTAATTCGACTATCTGAGTAGTTTTTGGGGGGATGTCAACGCCTTGTTTTAAACGAAACTTTAAAAATGGTTGCTTAATGGCTGGTTTAATTTCTACTGTAAATAATTGGGATTGCATTTTCTTGCCTTTTAATTTAAAGGGTATGGCGAAATTGGAGTAAAATAAACAGTCAGATTTGTATGACATTTCAATTTTGTTTCCTTTGAGAAAATCGTTTCCAATTATTACTGAATAGGCCAATTTGTTTGGCATGATAAGAAATCTTTGATTAAAAGTAATTGGTTGTGTGGCGGTTTCAAAAGTGATTGAAGTATTAAAGAACCCAAGTGCGTACATGGTTTCCCTGTTTGCCACTCTAACTTTAATTTTTGCGCATGGTTCATATAATTCATTAGTGAGATTTTCTGTAATAAGTGAAACTGCGGCTCCACTGTCTATTAGAATGTCAATAACCTGATTGTTAATTTTTGCTTCACAAATAACGACACCGTATTCGTCAAATTCGGTTTCAGTAACATTAATTTGGAAATCTAATAGGGACATGAGTATTGATTTAATTATAGAACCTATTGTTTCTTCAAGCGGGCTCACGCTCTCTGCGCGGAGTTTAACTTGGCTTTCTCCTCTTTCGCTTTTGCCTGTAGTACTCGGCAATTTTCTGACGAATGTGTTTTTGTTTTGTGTAGTTTACAGTACGTGTTGGATTGTCTACACTCTGCAGCCATGTGACCCATTTTCTTGCAGTTGTAGCATTTGACATCTTTCATATTTTTCTTCTGGTTTTGCCCAGTTCTGTCGTACCGAGAACTTGGAGGCTGTTTATTATTTTCCGGGCTTGCGACGTGTGCTTCGACTGTTTTTGGCTTTTGCATGCCTAAAACAATCTTTTTCAACTCGTCTATTTCTTTTTGTTGCGTGTCTTCCCTGTTGTAGAACTTGCGTGAATTTTCCAAATTCACTAGGTGCTTTAGGAAAGCAGGACCATCTGCAAAAGTCTGACTATAAGTATTGCGATAATACTCCAGACTGAGGTTACGAAGCATGTACTTCTCCTTTCTATCCCAAGCCATGCCTGGATCCATTATGGCCAGTAAGTGATCCATTTTGTAGAAGTAATCTTGGATAGGCTTGCTCTCGTCATGCTTGTTATTTAACAATTCCGTCTCCGCTGTCTCCTTAGTCCAATTGTCTTTGAAGGCTGCTAGTAGCAACGGTTTGGACACATCCCATTCTTCAATCTTCTTGACGTGTTTCTGAGTACGGTACCAATTTTTGGGAGTTGTTGTTAAATTATTAATTAGTAACGATCCCATTGTTACCTGATCCCAACCGTTTGCTTTTCCTACGGCTTCGTACGCAGCGATCCATTCGACTACATCGTCTTTGACCGGATCGAACGGTTGCAAATGGGATTGCGTACTTAATTTTGCTGCCATTTTTCTGCGTGTGGGAATCACTGGAATTATTGGCGGTGTTGGTACCCTAGCCGGAGGAGTTGGAACTCTTGGCGGAGGTGTTGGAACTCTTGGCGGAGGTGTTGGAGTTCTTGCCGGAGGTGTTGGAGTTCTTGGCGGAGGTGTTGGAATTCTTGCTGTAGGTGTGGGAGCCCTTGCCGGAGGTGATAGGGCTCTTGCTGGAGTTGGTGGGGCTGTTGGAGATGGGTTTTGTGTAGGTGTGTGACCTCTTGAGTGCGTTGATTCTCCCGAACTCTTTTCTGATGACTGTTCTGTTGTGGCGTTTGAAAGGCCGGTATTGATTTCTTCATTAACGAGGTTTTCGTCACTGGGTAAAGTGTCTTCGTGGAAACTTCCGGAGGGAACAGTAAGTTCGGAAAGGTTGTGAGGGGAAGTTGGAACACTGGGTTGGTTTGCTATGGGAGATGCAGGATTATCTAAGGGTACCCTATCCTTCACCGGAGTGGAATGCTTTGGTGAGTCTCTACTTTTGTTCCTGCCAATACTATGCTGCGAATCTTCCTCACTAAGATTTTTCTCAAAGATGAGAGCTAAATCACTGACTGATTTTACACTAACAGAGGGTGATTTGGATCGTTCTACTTCGTCAGTGTTCTTTTTACTTTTCTTTTTAATTCCTTGTCTACCTTCAGCGCTGGTATCTGACTCTTCTGCTGACACAAATAAATTTGGATGTGTCGATTGTGATTTCTCTTTTGCATGCAATTTACTAGTTGTAGGTGCAGGTGAAGGAATTCTACTTATTTTAGTTTGAGATGAACTACTTTGAGTGACTGTTTCTGGTGTTTTAACAACTCTAAATTTCTCAGCTTTCTTTGCTCTAAGATTTTGCACTTCTAAGTTGCAATCGGGGTCTAAATGTTTTAATCTACGGGAGGAACGGGGCTCAGATTCTTCCGTGTCACTCATAGATTAAGTTGTCTTCTTTTCTCTGTGTGTGTATGGACGTCGACGATCGCACTTGACGCGTTTCCAAGGTATGACGTGTCGTGGGTCTAATAAAACTATAGTTATGCAGTCAGCTAATGTACAACCAACCTCAAGAATTATAGTGCCTAATAAAAGATCCTGTGTTCCGTAACTACACGCGTACGGTGTAGGGCTATATGGATATAAGTGCTTTGTAAAGACTTTGTTTTGTGATATGCACCTAGCACAAGCAGCTGCCAGAGAAGTTGAACTACTTTCCGCCTTAGTTTGTACTTGTACTGATATTATTACACTGAGTATTAGTGTTACTGATGTTGACCAGTATAACCTTGCCATGTGTATTTTAAAACTTCTGATAATTGAATGCAGACGTGACTTTGAAATTGTGTTTTAGTCCAACTTGTTTTTATAATAAATGTTAGATAAGTTTGTGTATGAAACTGCCTCGTCGTCTGCTAATTTCATACATGTGTAAAAGATTGGATTAATTTTAAAAGTTTGCACTTGATGTGCTTGCAAGGAATGATTTGGTTCATTAATTTTTACAGCGTGATTAATTATTTGCTTACGTTGTCTTAAATGTGTAGTTGTATGTAACATAGAAGACAGTACATGTGTGATGATATCAGTGTGTACGTTGTATGGATATGCAAGAGATAAGGTCTGCAGCTGTACACAACAAAGAGCAGTGTAGCAACGGTTTAACACAAGTCACTGTACGTGAGTTTTGTTAGAGTACGTTGTACTTTCAAGCTGTACTACTACCACTGCAAGCAGGGTTGTAATTCATGTAGAGTACGTGTACTTCCTCACAGCAACCAAAGCACGTTGAGCTGGTTCTCTGTTGCGTGTTGTAGCTTATGCTGTAGCGTATGCACCACTAGCACACCTATACGTCTGTATGTCCACTGTCCACTACTTGACTCCTTATGTGTATAGGAAATACACAGAGACTTTTCGTGAATGTGGATTTTGCAATTCTCTTTAGGTGAGAATGCTTTGTATTTACCTACCTGCAGTTGGGTACACCGATTATCAATTCGTGTGATAGCCAACCAAGTATTGTCGACGCGTCCCAGTCCACACACAGAGAGATGAGCTGAAAAATGTTTTCATAAAAAACACACACTATTTTTCTACCTACCTCTTATACAGAAATTCAATATTATGAAAAATTTTGAAACTTTGAAAAGAAAAGAATGTTTAAACTGATCCCGTATGTGGCTCCAAATTGTAAGTGTGAATTACTTACGGTTCGTTTTCTATCAGTTGTTTTGTTTCCTTTTGATGAAATTCGAAAATAAATCGAAGTTAAATTTGTAAAGAGGTT
>JABASD010003789.1:0-18186 GCA_019776165.1 Pogonognathellus flavescens | reverse complement strand
AGACAGATAGCAATAAATGAACAAAATGCAACGAGAGTATATTATGGACAAATTATACTGTACAAAGTAATCGATGTAATCATTAATCATTGTAGTCTGTAACTAAAATACATTCTTACAACGGAGTATTCATATTGTATGTATAGAATTATATTAATTAGAGGTATATATATAGTTAAAAGCACTTTTGATCTACAGATATACATATACACTACGTGTCATTACAAGCTTGTTTTGTCACAAGCAAGTTCAACTAAGTAAGTAAGATAAAGAAAATTTGTTGCTGAGGTCAAAATTTCAAGGTGGGCAGGAATATCGCAAAAACTCATCATGCAATAATAATGTAAACACCAACACCTGTACTTTTCATGTCAGCTATAAGATTAATCGACAATGTTATGCATTTTGTGTGGCAAGTGGATTATGGTACAATTATATTATAACATTTCTGTATCTCTACAACTTTTGTTCTCTTCCCTGCCATCGCCACCTAAAAAGGTTAATTTTCTTTTTTGCTCATAAAATTAAAATTCAATTAAAAAATTCACACAGACAGAGAGATATATTACAGTTTAACGAGAAACTCCATATAATGAGTTTAGAGATATACCTAAGCAAATAACTGTAGTGAAGATTGTGCTTCAATTTTATACTTACTGATTGATAAGTGCCATTTACCACAGACCGGCAGTTTAATTAATAAATTGTAAACCAATTATTTATCGGCTAAAAAGAAAATTAATAATAATTATAGACCCAGGATGTAACTACTTATGTAAGTAATATAGCTGTCTACAAAGATTTTGTTTCAAGTATGGTATAAGATACTACGACAATCTATGTGTGAATAATTATTAAAATCAATTAGAGTGACAATAAACGAAATTGTAGGGGAAGATTGCATTTTATTAACAGTTTTACAGTCATGAATGACACAGCAGTATAACTTACTTGCATTCATATTAAAAACATACAAATTGCGGTGGGTAAGGGAATGATTAAATTATTAAATAGTTGCGGAACATTATTATAGGAGGATCATTGGGAAAAATTTAGATTTAAATAAGTAGGACTACAATAAATATGAAAATTTGAATGAGGAATCACGGAAAGAGATTTCGAATTGCGACAATAAATAAATTTTCATGACTGGCTCTTGCGTGACTGCAATTGTGCTAGTAGTAGAGTAAGGCAAACAAATTAAGCAGACTTTTTGGTTGTGGCGTCTCCAGCTGGAACATTGATTCCGGAGTCCTTCAAGTACTTCTCAACGCTCTTTCTGTAGGCTTCTGGACGCTTTTCTTGGATGAAAGCCAAAATCTTTTGCATGTCTACGGATTGCTTAGCGGTACACATAAGACAGTTTCCTGTATAAATTAAAAAAAATTAATTTCTGTTTCATTGATATTTTTACCCTTTTAATTTATAATCAATAAATTTTTCCATGAATAATTTTAGGTACTGTACCTAAGAGAGCGGCTGCCACGCGAGGCTTGACCCAACGTCCAACTTTGAAAAGGAATTAAAAAACCACAAATAAATAAATAAAAACTCAGAATTCTTAGAAATTTTGAAAATTGAGCAGACACTTTTGACTTACCGACATCACAGGGAGCTTGATCCAAAACGCATTTCAATTGGAGGTCCAAGAGTCTTTCGTTTTTCAAATATTCGTCAACATTGATTGTATCCAATTCAGGTTGCAATTTAATCGGGTAATCCTTGCCCTGGGGATAGGCATAAACTCCAACACAAGCAACAACCAGAAGAACGAGAGCCACGGCGGATTTCATGATTTTTTGGAGGAAAAAAAAGATTCCTGGAAATATGAAAAGAATTTCACACGACACGAGATGTTTTGTTGTTTAGTGTTTATTATTAACTGTAACTTTTGTTGACCTGCGGCTGTACATTTATATAAGAGAATTACGGAAGGTCATGATGTCACTCCATTGCATTGTCATCAGAGAGAACCAGAAGCTTCATAACAAACTCAGATACCTAAATATATTTGTCAGGTAATTAAACTACAATCAACACAACGTCTACTTCCACAACTATACACTGTGGTACTCCTTTACTACTTGCGTTGTAAAAAAGTATTCAAAGCCAATGTCAAAATATTCCATGGTAAAATTAATGGATTTTTGTAGTCAATCTGTCTATGTATAGTTATAAATGTTAAATAAATGGAAAGGTAGTAGTGGTAACTCTGTAAATGCATGCGAAAAAATATCAACTACTTCAACAGTCAGTAGTAGTGTAACAATAAAACACCTAAGGCTAAGGTCTCTTCGAGTTCTTCGAAAACTTCTTTGCTTATCTTTTTTACTTCTTCTCTCGAGGATCTCTCCATGTAATCTGAGTACTCTTTAACAGGAGTTGTTGTGAAGGAATTCACAATAAGTCACTCACACAACTAATAATAATGTTCTACTTCCAGTTTCCGTCCTTATTTCTGAGTAAACAATATAATAATCAATTACGTAATTAAGATTAAAAATGTGCAAAAATTGTTCCGGTTTGCATGGGATTGTGGTAGAACGCGAGGATAATGGCAAAAATACAACATTTTTAATTGCACTCAACTTTTCTGATTGTGAATAAATTATAGTCACAGATAATATAATCCACTCTAGTATTTTACTAATTAACTTAGGTATTCCAGTAGGATATATTATTGCTGCGCTAATATACACAGACGCAGACATAACGAGTTCTTTTGCTAAAAACGACCTTTTACATTCGTTATAGACAAGGACGCTTTAAATATAAAGGGAAATTATACTGTGTACCTTATTTTTAATAGCACTTCATTCAGGTAGCTCAATTTCCATTTGTATCTTATCGATTATAGCTCTGATTGAAAGCGAAGTGTATGTCTGGTAGTGTAATGCGGTAACTGCAGAAAGGCAAGTAATTTGCTTTTGTACCTTATAAAATTAATTTCTACTATTTTTCAGAACAATCATAGAATATAGTAGTTGCACTTGTAGAAGATAAATGATGCTGCTTCTGTTTTTGGTCTTGGAGCTTATTCTGTGAAAAAAAATTGTATTCTTTTTTGTTTTTCAACAAGAAAATGTTAAAAGTCTCAACCAATTAAGTTTGTGAACGCAAAAATTCTATATTGTAGAATAGAGGACAATTTATGGATGTACTAACGTTGGTAATATTCTGTTTTTATTTGGTATACTAAGGTATGTATGCCTGTGTACATTTCGTAAGAATATACACCGATTCCGTTTCCGTTGTACCAAACCATTCTAAGATGCTCATTATTTCAAGTGCATTCACACGAGGTTAGTTATAAGTGTCGTTTAATATAGAATTGAATTTTGGAATGAATTTCGCAAGTTTTTTGCGATTGAACAAGCCATACTACATAATATAACGCGAAAGGGCGTATCCGGGTATAGGCTCACCAGGCTTCAGCATTCCCCTCCCTAGATTCCTGAAAAAATGGATTATGTGATATCAAATTCTTCCGACTCTGTGAGTGCCCCAAACCTAGATACGCCCTTGTAGGTAATTATAACAGTTAAGAATAAAGAATAATTTAATGCCGATTTCAAGCACAAGATCTGTGTTAAGGAAACAAATTCTTTTAATTTCCAATTTGATTATCATTGAAAAAGGTTACAAATTCTTCTTAAGGTCAATATAAATAGAATTAATTAATTACTAATTGCACTAAAATTGAATGAAATTGTTTAAAACCCCGACTGTATTCAAGCTGACAGAAAAAATGACAAAACTAAAACCAAAACATTTCAAAGAATGTAATTAGAGTTTCTGACGAAATTTTACAAAAATGATTTAATTGTATTTGAAGAGAATTAAAAATAAATTCAGTTTTATTTTGCACGTATACTGAAATAAATGTCAGATCATTTATTATGGCTTCTTAATTTTAGGCTTGTTTCTCTTTTCACTAGATGAAGATTTACAGCAGCATCGTGTTACCAAAATCTTGACAATGTACAAGAACACGACTGCATTTAGTGTTAGAACGGTAAAAATGAATGCCCACACATCGAGTAAATGTCTTTGGAACCAAAATAGACGAGTAGCTTCAACTGGTCTCATAAAACTTGTGTCTTCGTGACGAAGAACATATTCTGTCCACCATACGGCAGTCTCCACTGGTTTCATTGGTCTATCTTTAAATCTCCTCGATGTCATCTTCATTGTCTTCCGATATCTAAAAAATTAAAAAATGTCTTAGCTTTTGAAACAATCAGCACCTAGTGGCAGTGGTAATGATAAAATTGCTTACATTATGATACACGGTTTTTATTTGTAGTTATAAATTATTTTTAATATTAATTAATCATTAATTGTATTAAAAATTAAGTTTTCTAACTTTTTTTTGCAATAATAATTATTTATCAATGGAATGCCACGATCTTATACTTATTCTCAGTTAAAATTATTATTTTGGTGGAAAAATATTTTACTTTTCATCTGTAAGGATGGATTTTAAAGCATTTTCTAGTTTCTCTTGTGTCAGATCAGAGATTTCCAAAAATAGACCACGTCCTGTTCTTTCAAGTCTTTCTGCATTGTAGTCTTGTTCCGCAAATATAGGAAAGGCTATCATAGGAACTCCATGGTAAATTGCTTCTTGAGCTCCTAGTAATCCTCCGTGAGTTAAAAATGCTCTGATTTTTGGATGTGCTGTTATTTAAAAGTAAAATTTAATAATTTTCCTACTGTCTATTTCACATCATATCAGTCCAAGTTAACCGATACACGTTGACGTTATATGAGCTTACCTAGAATATCTTGTTGGGGCATCCATTCTTCAAATTGAACATTTGCAGGGATATTTTTAGGTTTGGGACCATCCCATTTCCACAAAAATTTTGTATCCGTGTTTTCAGCTGCCTTTAAGAAAATATCTTGTATTTTTTGAGGAGCTTCTCCGAATTTTATTCCACTCCCGAAACTAATGTAGATAAATCCTTTATCTCCAGTCTCATCAATGAATTTGGCAATATTCTATTAAACCACAAGTTTAAAAATAATTTCTAAAAATAACTCCAAAAATTATTTTAAATATTTTTATTTTACTATGAGTGTATTTATCAAAATATCTATTGTAGAAAAATCAATCCTTACTTTCGGTAACGGTTGATTTGATTCTTTACAATGCATTCCTCCAATGGAAATCACAAATGGTGGCGAAGACCTTGGAAGTTCTTCTGCGAAATGAGAATTGACGAAAATAAGACTGGCATTTCTATCCATTTCGTCTAAACTAGGCAAGTCGGTGATTCCCAATTTTTCTGAAATCATTTTCTCCATACGTGGATACATGTACAATCTCTTCATGTAGTGGTACAACAAAGGCATGATTGTACTTACAGTTCTTTGTAAAAATGACATTGGCATTTGAAACGAAACGACTGAGTCTGGAATCCAGTAAGATTCTGAATGAAACCCGTACGCTTCCGGCCACCATCCTGGATGTGTTGAAGTTCCAAAAATGATTTGCTTTGCCTTAAATTTATGAACAAGTCCTAATCCGCAGTCGTTGTACAAGAAATCTATCACCACAAGATCGAATTGAGAAGTTTTAGTCATTTCAATCACTTTTGGATCGCTTAAGATCGTTTCGCATAATTCCAACGCATATTTTGCAATTCCTAAGGTAAATATTTTAGAACCCCACCGTCCATAATCATTTCTGAAATTCAGCATGTCCATTTGCCCAAACTGACGTTTCACCACCAAATCCGTTACTTTCGGGTGAGGATTTTTATTTTCGTAGATTGTCAAAAAAGTCACATTGTGCCCATTCTCAGCAAGTTTTTCCACCAAAGGCCAAACTGTTATTCGATGGCTGTATGATGATAAACCAAAGTAGAATAAAATATTCGCACTCTGTACAACGTTTTGCAAACAAAGGACAATGCACACAAACAAACCTACGCTGAATTTCATTTTGAGGTAGAGAAATTCTTAACGAAACAAAATTCAAAAATTGTCACACCGATTTTCAATCATTTAACACAAACCTTAAACCTACAGTCACTTTTCTCAGTACAATACAGATATGAGATAGCTCAGTTGAAATGCTTGTAATTCAACTACTACCGTTCGTACCTAGCTATAGAATTCTGTCAAACAAATATTGACTCAAACTAAGTAATACACAAACTTGTACATTCATATTATTAGGCTAAATTTATATGTAAAGGTTTACTTATAGTGTCGTATATATTTGTTAACTGTACTCTGTAAATGCTATCTATAACGATACTATACAAGCAGATTAGTTAAATGTTTGAATAAGCGACAACAATACGGAGTTATCACATCTATAATACTTAATGAGGTTTATAAATGGTCAAAAAATATGTTGACACTAATGTTATATCTTTTCTATGCAAAATAAAACAAATTGTCAAATATTATGGTAAGTATTAAGTAAGTATAATAATAATAATAATAATAATAATAATATAACTAAATCTAATCTAATAAGTTGAAAGAGATTAGGAGGTCATGTCTTAAGTCTTATCGTAGTAGTGTTAGTACACTACAATACGACTCCACCGGTAAAGATATAACACTTTGACAAAACTTTTCGTGTTATGTAAATAGTTTACAGTTTTGTTATTTTGGGATCTGAATAAAATTGTTTGTCTAAGCAAACACAGGGAACTTAGTGTTTTTCTGAAGTTCAAGAGAAATAAATACAAATAGTACAGACAAACTTAATTCGTTTTGGTTTGAATATTATGTAAGTATGGATGGGTATTATAATTTATACTAGGTGTATACAATATAGGATGATATAGGTACTACAATTCCGAGTCAGGGTAAAAAATAATGTTAGTAGGTACACAGACAACACCGGGAATGAGTGGACACATGTTAGATGAGTAAAATAATTTGATGTTTATTCCACATGGATACTTGGCTCAAGGTTTAGTTTTTATTGTGCAATGCAATCTTTCGGTCATTTATTTGTTCAAGGTCGAAACACCTAACATTGGTTTAGCATGAAATGCACATCAACGAGAGTGTTAAAACTTACCTATAATACACACACTGCTATCTGTCTCTATTTAGGAAATTTATGTTAGAGATATGACTACTTAAGACTTAAGTACAAAGTACATTAAAAGCAGTACCTATACTGTAATATAAGAATCTCACATAATATTATTATTTTATACATACCTCCTTTCTTGCTGTTTATATGTACAACTTACATGAAATCACATCAAAAAAGGTAAAGTAAGCTCGATGCTTAAAAAGTTGAGACAATAATGAAAGTAATTGCTGCTTAAGATTGTTATTTAGATTTTGATTACAATGATAATACAATTGCATTTCTCCTGTCACTGTCTGATAGAAACTTGAGATTTCTGAATTGTTTATAGACAATACATGTTTTGTTCCAGCAGTATAACAACAAATTTAATTTCTGCTGAATATGATTCACGTTAGGAATATAATGCAGTTGACAAAGTGGGAAGTGTGAACAGTGAGGAATAAGCATAATTATTATTACGACGTTTCTAATGAAAGATTTAAGATTTTTTAACTTTAGGTTTTTTATCGGAACTATTCACTTTCGTTGTAGACAAACAACAACGGCATATCAATATCTTTAGAATATAGAGGAACAGAAAAACGGAAAGTGAGGTAAGGGTGAAAATAAATGCCCACACGTCGAGTAAGTGTCTTTGAAACCAAAATAGACGAGTAGCTTGAACAGGTCTCATGAAATCGGTATCTTCTTGACGAAGAACATACTCGGTCCACCACACTGCGGTGTCAACTGCTGACATCGGTCTGTCTTTGAATCTCTTCGATGTTAGTTTCATAGTTTCTTGATATCTGCAAAGAATGTACATAGATTGAACAATAGTTCAATGTAAAAATAAATTGACACGATAAAAGGATGACAATAATTTCCTTAATATTCCTTAACTTCATATTGAATTAAAAGATTAGAATTATTTTCATTTGCTATTTTATTTGTATTATCAACTCACTTTTTGTCATTCAGAATTGAGTTGATGGCATTTTCTAGTTTTTCCTGAGTGAGATCAATAACATCCAACATGATACCTCTTCCGGTACGTTCAAGCCTTTCGGCATTTAAATCTTGCTCGGCAAAGACAGGAAAAGCTATCATGGGAACTCCATGGTAAATAGCTTCTTGAGCTCCCAGTAATCCTCCATGGGTTAAAAACGCTCTGACTTTCGGATGCGCTGCATTGTCATAAAATATTTATTAACAATGATTTTATTTTTTATCGGACAAGTGTAAGCGATACAGAATTAAAAACTACGTACGTAATAATTTTTAAAACCAAATAGTCTAAAGAATAATTAATAATAAAGCCAGAAAAATGAAAAAAATTATTCTATTAAAAAAGTGGAGAAAAAATACCGAGGATATCTTGTTGTGGCATCCACACTTCGGTTTGAATATTAGCAGGCATATTATCAGGTCTGGGTCCTTCCCACTTCCATAAAAATTTAATATCAATATTAGCAATAGCCTTAAAGAATATTTCTTGTAATTCTTCTGAAGCTAACGAAAACTGGACTCCACTACCGAAACTAATATAAACAAAGCCTTTGTCCCCAGTTCCGTCAATAAACTTGGCTATACTCTGCAAAAAATTACAAATACATTCAACAAAAATTTCGTGTTTAATTTTGTGCTTCAATAATTTTTTAGCAAGGCAAGGGCGTATCTACGTAAGGGCTCACCGAGCTTGAGTCCCCCTACAGATAGATTATATACCCCAGGAAAGGGATTATTGGGCAAAATTTGCAACCGAAGGCCGTGAATTTTGTCGTTTTTAGCTGAGTCGCCTCATTAGAAATTCTTAGATACGCCCTTGAATTTTAGTATAATTTTTGATTAAGTGTTAAAAAGTTTACCTTTGGTAGAGGTTTAGTTGCATCTTTACAATGAATTCCACCAATTGGAATAACGAACGGAGGTATAGATCTTGGAAGCTCCTCCGAAAAATGGGAATTAATGAAAATGAGACTAGCGTTTCGATCAAGTTCATCCAAACTTGGTAAATCGGTGATTCCCAATTTTTCTGAAATCATTTTCTCCATATATGGATACATGTACCATCTCTTTGTGTAGTGATAAAACAAAGGCACCAAAGTGGTCACAGTTCTTTGCAAAAAAGACATTGGCATTTGAAAAGATAAGATTTGATCTGGAATCCACGAACTTTCGGAGTTGAATCCATACGCTTCGGGCCAATGTCCCGCAATCGTGGAAGTTCCAAAAACAATTTGTTTTGCTTTGAACTTATGAACAAATCCCAATCCACAATCATTGTACAAGAAATCTATCACCACAAGGTCAAATTGAGATGTTTCTGTCATTTCAATCACTTTTGGATCTTGTAAAATGATTTCACACATTTGTACAGCCAAAAGTGGCAGCGTCATAGTAAATAATTTTATCCCCAAATATCCATAATCCATTCTGAAATTCAGAAACAATGGAAATTCAAACTCTGGAGTTTCCACAATAATTTCGGTAACATTCGGATGAGGCTTGTTCTTATTTTCGTAGATGTTCAGAAAAGTTACATTGTGACCGTTTTCAACAAGCTTTTCTATAAGGGGCCAGACGGGAACCCGATGACTGTAAGTCGATAAACCGAAATAAAATAATATATTCGCACTGTGTGCAACATTTTGCAAACAAATTGCACTAAATACGAATAAAAATGAATTAATTTTCATTTCAATGCTATTTTCTGGTGTAGTATCACCAGAAAAGTTTAAAAGACTGTTGTCAATCAAAAGCGTTTTAATGAATACCTGAATTATTTCAATGGTACATTATATAAGACAAAAAAGTATCACTATTGGAGTGTTATTCTCGTGTCTCTGTTATTTAGGATTGCTTTTTATCAGGCTCTAGGTCATATTTTACATGGAGATAATAATGAGAGAATGAGAGATAAAGCGTGACATACATTTTCGCAGTCTGAGTGAGATTCCACTCGACGCGAGAGTTTTTGTGATCATATAATCATATTTATTATTACCTTTAATTATCAGCGATGTGAATTGGTTGCATGTGCATTGGACGTTTTAGAAGGTTTGTATATATTCCCTTAGGTTTGTTATGCTATGATGGCAGTATTATATATCTAATAGATTATACGTTGAATTGCATAACATTACATAAATGTATTAAGCAAGTCGGATTTCTTACGATGATTGCGCAGAATTCCAGTAAAAGCAATTCATCCAGCTACTAGGAATGACTCAAAATATTTAGCAACATAATAATATCTATATACCTTTGGGATTTAAGTAATTGCGTTTTTTATTAATTCATTTCACCTCATAATTTATAACCGCAATTTTTTACGCATGGGATCTATCTTAAGGTCGAAGTGATGGCACGCACAAGTTACATTTTTTATTACTAGGATTTTTATTACTAGCATAAACCGTTTTCTGCAAAAATGCATTTTTTATTGCAATCAGAGGTAATATAATATATAATATAGTATTATTATATTACCTAGAAGTGTTACGGAAGTTATTGGAAGTAGACATTATAGAGAATTGTATGTATTTTAACAAAATCATTTCTGAAAACCTAATTTCATGAAAGTCGTTTTCATGAAAAGCCAAGTTCAGAGCTTGTTGAATTACTTTATGAACGCTTCAAGACACTTAATTTATTTTCATTAAAGTGTTGCCTTGAATTTTTGCAAACCAGAGTTTGTCGAATCGACAGTATTACAAATACAAAATTTTTTAGGTAAAGGTAGATTTGATAAAAGTAAACAAAAAAGGACAATTTTATTTTTTCGATCACAAAATAATACTCAAAGCTGTACTTGTTTTTACACACATTCATCTAAATAGTTTACCTTATCATATTCACTACTTAATTGCAGAAAGTTATAAATTAATATTATTTTAAAAGAATCACACTTCACTCCAATTTCATAACTTAGCTATTATTCTTACATTCAGATAAGTATAGTACCAGTATAAAATAATGTTAAATTACTCAAGGCAAACTCTGATTGAGTCACTAAATGAATAGTCAGTGATTGAATTATTAAATTCGATATAATTATTATATAATATTATTATATAATATTATCTCGTCGAAATACATTATATTCAGATTTCAAAAAGTTACAATTTTTTAGCTTTAGATTTTTTGTCTGAAGTCTTTTTTGAAAGTTTCGATTTAAAACAACAACGATATACCAACACCTTTAGAATATAGAAAAACAGGAAGACTGAGACGGCCAAAATCGTAAAAATGAATGCCCACACATCGAGTAAGTGTCTTTGGAACCAAAATAGACGAGTAGCTTGAACAGGTCTCATGAAATCTGTATCTTCTTGACGAAGAACATACTCGGTCCACCACACTGCCGTGTCAACTGCTGACATCGGTCTGTCTTTAAATCTCTTCGATGTAATTTGCATAATTTTCTTGTACCTATATAAATCACCAATCATATACTGTATTTTTTACAACTGAACAAATTAATACTGTCCTAGAAAACTACAATTTGATGGACATCTATTCATTGAAATCTTAAACTTTAAAACAAATCTTTTCGACATACTTGGGATCCTTCAGAATTGAGTTGATTGCATTTTCTAGTTTTTTCTGTGTGACATCAGTAATTTCCAACAAAATTCCTCTTCCGGTTCGGTCAAGTCTTTCGGCATTAAAATCTTGCTCGGCGAAGACTGGAAAAGCTATCATGGGAACTCCATGGTAAATTGCTTCTTGTGCTCCCAGTAATCCTCCATGTGTAAGGAATCCTCGAATTTTCGGATGTGCTGTATTTTCATAAAATATGCAGGTATTAACAATGTTATTACAGACAAGGGCGTATCTAGGATTCACAAATGTGAGGGACACGAGGGGTTTGGGGAGAGCCCGTAATTGGATACTCCCTTGATTACAATATTAATATTACTGCATGTTAATACTATAAACAAAAATATAGTCCTACTGATATACGATAACTGAATAATTGTTGAAAAATATATATTATAAAGAAGAAGTAAAGAAAATATACCGAGAATATCTTGCTGGGGCATCCACCCCTCAGTGTGAATATTAGCTGGCATGTTGTCGGGTCTTGGCCCATCCCACTTCCAGAGAAATTTTATATCAATATTTGCAGCAGCCCTGTAGAAAACGTTTTGTATTTCTTCGGGTGCCGACGAAAATTGGACTCCACTGCCGAAGCTAATATAAATAAAGCCTTTGTCTCCTGCTCCGTCGATAAACTTAGCTATATTCTGCAATATTCAATGTTGTAACATTTTAAAAAACATTTCTTGGATCATATTTTTACTTCTGGTAACTTTAATTGACTCATCTCATAAAGTTTTAATATTACTTTTGCCAGCTATTCTCAACTTGTTCTATCCAGGGCGTATCTACGTATCTACCGGGCGTGAGCCCCCACAGATTTTGGAATTTATTTTTATTTGGCAAAATTTGCCGCAAATTTTGTAATTTTTGACCTCTGAGAGATCGCCCTATTACGAAATCCTGGATACGCCCTTGTATTTTATCCTTCCTACTCATCTTGATGCATGTACAGATCAAAATACGATATTTCTTTCTCTTTAGAACACTTTCAAAATAATAATGAATTAAAATCTGAAATAAATTCTTTACTTACTTTTGGTAGGGGTTTAGTGGAATCTTTACAATGAATTCCACCAATGGGAATAATGAATGGAGGTAGAGATCTTGGAAGCTCTTCAGAAAAATGGGAATTAATGAAAATGAGACTAGCGTTTCGATCAAGTTCATCCAAACTTGGTAAATCGGTGATTCTCAATTTTTCTTTAATAATTTTCTCCATACGTGGATACATGTACCATCTTTTTTGGTAGTGATAAAACAAAGGCATCAAAGTGCTGACAACTCTTTGCAAAAATGTCAGTGGCAATTGAAAAGAAATGATTTGATCTGAAATCCAGGAACTTTCGGAGTTGAATCCAAACGCTTCGGGCCAATGTCCCGCAATCGTCGAAGTTCCAAAAAGGATTTGTTTTGCTTTGAACTTATGAACCAATCCCAATCCACAATCATTGTACAAGAAATCCATCACCACAAGGTCAAATTGAGAAGTTTCTGCCATTTCAATCACTTTTGGATCGCTTAAAATGATGTCACAGAATTCTACTGCAAATACTGGCAGTAACGTGGTAAATAATTTTACACCCCAAAATCCATAGTTATTTCGTAAATTTACGAAGTCGGGTATTTCCAAATCGGGAGTTTTCACAACAATCTCTTTAACTTTCGGATGAGGATTCTTATTTTCGTAGATGTTCAGAAAAGTCACATTGTGGCCGTTTTCAATAAGCTTTTCTATAAGTGGCCACACAGGAACCCGATGACTGTAAGTCGATAAACCGAAATAAAATAATATGTTCGCACTATGTGCTACATTTTGCAAACAAATTGCACTAAATACGAATAAAAATGAGTTAATATTCATTTTATTGTTTATAAAATATTACTGGAAAAGCTTAATCCTGTTTAATTGCACACCATTATTTTGAAGCAAGGTGTTATTCCAGCAGCAGATTTTACATTACTAAAAGGGAAAACTTGTCAGGCAACTGTCGGGCAACAGAGAAGGATCCCATTATATTATAAGTCTCTATAGGTCATATACACGTACATGTATTAGACACGTACATAAAATCACATGAGAAAAAAATGTTATACAATTTTCAGGCTGTGAGATTCCCCTCCTGAAGCAATAGCATTGTTGTTGTAAGTGTAGGTTTATAATAACATTAATTATTATCGTTATTCACCGAGTGAAGTGCTTGCATGTGGATTCGGTATGTAGTTTCTTTATTCCTATGCATACATATGATGATGATATCATAACACAAAATGTTACGCATAGTTTACATATAAAATAAAATACAGATATATAGCAAGTACAATAGGATGATTCCAGTAAATGTTCACACAACTATACTTTGGTAGAGGTATTTATTTAATGAATATATTATAGTGAATGATTGTGAGAATATAGGTATAGTAATTTTTTCCCTTAGAAGGAAACTTAGGATTTTACTCACATTTTATATAAATTACTTTTTTCAACTGACCACGAAACGTCAATCAACAACTCATTCACTTAGGATGTAATAGAATAAGACTACCTGCAATGTAAATCTTTTTTCATTACATGTAATACTGGGCATTGATGTGTATTTTCTGTTGACCATGTATGTATGCTTTACTTATTTGAATTTGTAGGTCTTGGTCTTATTAATGTGTAATTAATAAATTGAATTATCTCAGAAAACATTACTTCATAGTTATTTTATGTTGAATTAGAAAATAACCTGAAGAATTGTCAAAGCGTTATGATTTTTTAGCTTTAGATTTTGGAGTTTTCGACTGCAAGCAATATCGACACACCAGGAGCTTTAGAATATAAAAGAATAGGAAGATTGAAACGGATGAAATGGTAAAAATAAACGCCCACACATCCAATAAATGTCTCTGGAACCAAAATAGACGAGTAGCTTGAACAGGTCTCATGAAATCTGTATCTTCCTGACGAAGAACGTATTCAGTCCACCATAGCGCGGTGTCCACGGATTTCATGGGTCTGTCTTTAAATCTCTTGGATGTAATTTGCATAATTTTCTTGTATCTGTAAATTACAATTAATTCTATATTCTTTATAGCCATAAACGAATTAAACTACACGATGTGATTTTTTCGTGGAGATGCAAATGATAGGAATTCATAATGTTTTTCGGCATACTTGGGATCGTTCAGAATTGAGTTGATTGCATTTTCTAGTTTTTCCAGCGTGAGATCAGTTATTTCCAACATAATTCCCCTTCCATTTCGTTCAAGTCTTTCGGAGTTGTAGTCTTGTTCAGCAAACACTGGGAAAGCTATCATTGGAACCGCATGGTAAATTGCTTCTTGCGCTCCCAGTAATCCTCCATGTGTAAGGAATCCTCGAATTTTCGGATGTGCTAGAAATTAAGTTTTAAACAAATTTTCATGCAAATTTTCAATAAATATTCATTGTGGTCTTAAGTGCTCCTTATTTGAAACGCCTACCCAATATATCTTGCTGGGGCATCCAACTCTCAGTGTGAATATTTGCGGGCATATTTTTAGGTCTTGGTCCGTCCCATTTCCAAAGAAATCTCACGTTTACATTTTCAGCTGCTTTGAAGAAAATATTTTGTATCTCTGGGGGAGTCGCAGAAAAATTAACTCCACTTCCGAAACTAACGTAAATAAATCCTTTGTCACCAGCTTCATCAATGAACTTGGCAATATGCTGCATCAAAGTAAAATAAATTCTGCTTAGAATCGTTCTATGCAACAGAAAAAACTGTTTCTTTTTAAAAAATTGTAGAAAATTTTGTACTAAAATGTGGATGTACAAAAACGTAAGTGAATTAAGGAATAAAAATATTTTCGGTCTCTCCAACGTAAACGTACTTTTGGCAAAGGTTTGACTGTATCTTTACAGTGCATTCCTCCCACTTGAATGACAAACGGTGGTATGGATCTTGCAAGTTCTTCCGAAAAATGTGCATTAGTTAAAATGAGACTTGTATTTCTATCTAATTCATCCAAACTTGGTAAATCGGTGATTTCCAATTTTTCCGAGATCATTTTATGCATGATTGGATACATATACCATCTTTTTTGGTAGTGGTAAAACAAAGGCATCAAAGTGCTGACTACTCTTTGCAAAAATGTCAGCGGCATTTGAAACGAAATGACTTGATCTGGAATCCAATGACTTTCCGAATTGAGTCCATACGCTTCTGGCCAGTGTCCCACAATCGAAGATGTTCCAAATATCACCAATTTTGCCTTAAACTTGTGAACGAATCCTAAACCACAGTCATTGAACAAGAAATCTATCACCACCATATCAAATTGACCGGTTTTTGCCAAGTTTTGCACTTGCGAATCATTTACAATCGTTTCACACGTATCCAAAGCCACTTTCGGCAACATTAATGTCGTCATTTTAATTCCCAACCATCCATATTTCATTCTTAATTCAACAAAATCCATCTTGTACTTTGGAGGTTGTACAACTATTTCTGTAACTTTTGGGTTCGGGTTCTTGTTGGGATAAATTGTAAGGAAAGTTACATTGTGTCCATTCTCAACAAGTTTTTCTACAAGTGGCCATACCGTGATTCTGTGGCTGTATGTTGATAAACCGAAGTAAAATAAAATATTTGCACCGTGTACAACAGTTTGCACACAAAGTATACTGAACACAACCGTAATCACGTTGAACTTCATTTTTACAAGGCAAATTGTTACAGCACCCCAAGATTTAAATAAAACCAACCCTACATGAAGATTTTAATTGTAGTAGTTATATAACTGAAATTGCAACAAACAATTGTATGTAATTTTGTGTGTCAGATGGGTCAGAATTCAAAATGGTCAGGTAAGTAGTCAAAGATTGAGCTTATTGTTTTACTTATTATTATTTTCTTACTATGAACTAATATAAACTGAATGAATGAATATATGAACTAAGATTTACGCACTCATACTACAGTAGAACATTTTTAATGATTGTTACACAATAAAATAAAATAAACTTTAATGTGTTTGTTTGTCAATTGTAAAGTTGTTTTAAACTTAAGCTTAACAAAAATTACAGAAATAATTGAGAATTTTTTAGAGTTAAGTATTACAATATAAAATAGTCACACACTGTTACTGTCACTGCATTTAATGTTTTCTTGCAATCGTGTTTCACATGGTGTTTGAGAATAATAATTATTATGATGACTTTCAATCATGGGTTCACGTTGTGTTGGACAATCAAAGTCCAACTGACTGGATAAAAACTATCCCACTCATAATAAACATACCACCCTACTCATACCATATTCGCCTAATAAGTAATAAGCTGAATACTATGTTCATCCATGCTGTTATATAAGAATGCAACGAACGTAGTTATATAATTATGCGTTTACAATGAGACAGAAAATTACTCATCCATATAGAAAAAAGTTATAGCAAAATGTATACACAAAATTGCAGCGTCATAGAATTTCTGATTTTTTGTGTACAGTAAGTTTCAGAAATTATTTTCCTATGTCAGCTTATTTATATATACTACATACGTGTGAACTTTTAAAACAAATTTCAGAAGTACCGACAACGAATATCTTGTTATAATTTAAGTTATATACATTTTATTTTTTAATGTGTTATTGTGCAATTGTCCCCAAATGTTTCTCCATTTGAAACAAATAGTAATTTACGTCGACTCATCCAAACTTTTTATAGTGAAGTCTGAAGTTCCATATAGTATTGTACTCTTTTTTAAGGGTTTAAGGTTTAAGGATGTAAAACAAATGAAAACATGCTTACAGATAATTGCTACCCACTGTACAAAGAAGTTCGGAAACTGGAACATGCTACATTGCTACTTGATAAGTTTTGAAAAACATGCGATGTATCACCGAAGACACAGTAAAGATATAATACTTATTATATACATCATTTGTTGTCTGTTAAGCTCGTACACATTACACATTAAGAAAAGGAAGGCCATATAGAGATACTGTTTGTTGAGTTGCATGCTACATTAAATTAGATAAACAACAAACACCGATTCTATTACTTATAGTATGTTTACAATGTGAAAGGAAGACTAATAAAAGCAATCCTCTTAATTTCCTACTAACCCAACACATAATAAAAACTATAGTCCAAACATTGTATAAAGTCTGTATTAACATTATGAATATTTACAGAATAATGAATAAACCCTGAAAATATAAGTGCATATGCAATATTATGTTTTTTCTACGTTCTTTTAAACGTAAAAAGTAAATATAACTGTGTGTAATTATGTCATAATTATGTATGTTCCAAACGCAAAGCTTAAAAAGTGTATACAATATAAATGTGACATTGGAAATTGCGCATAACCTATTTTCTTGAATTTCCAAGTTTTAGACATTTCTGAAACAAAAATTGATTTTTTATTCACATTTCTTTTCTTTCCCGAGCTGCACAAAGTAATTGGGACTTGAGCGGCCCAACACGGTCTGCCGACACAATAATACGTTGGCCCAAAGGACGGCGTGACTGCTGGCACTGAATTGGCCTAATGGCGGGTTGGT
>JABASD010003788.1:0-18192 GCA_019776165.1 Pogonognathellus flavescens | reverse complement strand
TCATGATCTTTTGGTCCCAGCGAAGGTCAAGTTCAAAAATGGGGTCAACTGGTCAATTCTTTCATGACCTCTGACCTTTTTTTGCGCTACTTTATTATAACATGTTGGAATGGTTTATTTCTTAACAACAACTTTAGTCTCATTGGTTTAAATATCATTTCACTAAATTATCAATGTTGAAAACGTATCAGCGTATCATGCACTTACTCTGTCCCAATGTTATGGAAAACGGTGTTTGACTTACTGTTGCTATGTAGGTAGTAGGAGAACTATGATTCAGGCTGGAATAATTGGCTTTCGTTATCTTTCGTATCTGTATCTGTCCATTGTAATTTACTGCGTGCTGGTGGTTGTCTTTTTTGTCTTACAAAGGAATTCTTCCAATACCCGCAATGCTGTGAGTTAAGCACATCCTTCTTTCTCTGTGTCCCTAAGCTCAACTTACACTATTTTTCTATTAGTGTTTGTTTTCCTTTGAAACTTTCTCTACTTCCGTCTGTCTTTGCTAAACCTTTCTGTCATCTCAAATGTGCTTCTCGAGTACCCAGGGCTGAACACACATACTTGGGTTGCGTAAACCTACTCCGGCCCAGCTTTTCACCTTAAATATATAAGAGCTCCATGCCATTAATCTTTCCCCACTTGACATGAGGAAAGGCGAATGCTGAGCTGTCATTTTCTCTGTAACGAATTAACCCTGGGATCTCTGATTACATTTTGGTCTCCTCAACTCCTTTCCTCTGTCTCAATGCAAACAGTGCAATCAGAATAAAATCAGATTTCCTCACTGCAATTTTTGTCCTTTCGTGAAAATAAAATCATACTTTACCAGTAGCTTTGTATGGTGCACCCAATACTGTTTTTTATGTCAGCGGATTACCCAAACTCACACTGTTCAAGGAATCCTTCATTAATATCGTTTATAAATTTTCAAATAGGATTTAGACACGTATCGTGCTTAAACTTGAATCTGTGAACGCATAATGGACTTTTTAATTATCTGCGAAAACATATATTCACAGCTTGACCTGTTAATAAAGTGGTATTTTGTAGAGTGATCACGCATTTGAAGAATCCCACAAATAAATATGATGCATGAGGTTAAGAGGTTGATGCGTTGCAGTGAACTTTGACCCCTATGTAGAGTTGGAGAAGATAAAATTCATTAAAAAACTCATTTTGTTTATTTTGTTTATTTGCAGAGATGCGCTGCGCCCTTTGTTTGAGAAGAAGAACATTTCGTTATCCAGTGTAAATGTTTTTGTGGACTCGTCCAAAACTCCACTTCCCGCACCTGCTCATACAGATACATATTTTGTTGCTGGCAAAAATCTTATTGTCCGCGGTAAGTATTACTTCTTTCGTTGTACTTAAGTTATAGTCTTATAGTAAGTTCAGTCATAAGTTGCTCCAAAATGGTTAATGATAGAAGCTTAGTTTTAAGGCTCACATTAATGAATAAGCTGTGGATTGAAATAAGCGAAATTCTTGTCTGGACAATTATTAATATTTTATACACTTCTGTGCATCGTATTTCGTATGAATGATATGCTGCAACACTTAATTTTATTATATGGGTACAAAACAGTTTTATCATGAAGATTATTTTATTTATGTCCCCATCACCTTAGTCTAGTCCTTGAAAATATGCCATTTCTGCTTTATTACATACCTACTTAGCCATCTGGTTCATTTTACCTTCAGCAGCAACGGTTTTATTGTTTCGGTGGTATTTGGCAAGGTAACTGTAGTGAGCAAACGCATCATCATAGTCTTGTAAAGCTCAAGCAACATTTAGTATAAGGATATTTACTAAACGCTATTTATACCGTCGTAGTATGAATAGTATGACAGTGTTGAATTTGCATCGAAACTCATCATTCACAACAACCATCCTTATGCGCACAGATAGTAACTCTTTATTATAGCTAACAGCTATATAGTACAAGTAGTAGTAATAATTGCTGTAAGGATCTTCCTTACACCTTGCCTATCTTGAGCTCTACTTTTATTCATGCGAGTTCTAAATCTGTCGTCTAAATACCTTTCGGTGAAGATAAGCACACATAGGGTGTAGTACATTACATTATAGGGTTTCTACAACTTGAACAAAACAAATTCATCATGTATCTTCATCTTTATTCTCTTAATTATTACCATAATTGATAATATTATATAAAAATATTTAATAATGTAAGGAAAAAATGATTAGTATGTGATATTTTAAGTGTATTATGAATGAATGAGTAAAATATAAACTTCTTCAATAACAAATCTTTAGTTTAAAATAAGTTAAATTGAGATCTTCCGCTAGGTGTTAATAAATTGAATCTTAACTGATGACCCTTAATTAAACGGAAATAAATTGCTATTAATACTTTGTGGTCTGTATGTTATCGAATTTGACCCTGAAGTACCTGTATGTAACCGATGTAACACAATTTAATTTCCCAGCTACAAAATACTGTAACGTGTCAAAAATTGGCATCGACTAAGTTAACTTATTGCATCATAATGTCTGGAGAAAGTGTATACAAAAGACAAAATTACCTTATTCAATCAAGTTGGAAAGAAGTGACGTGTACATCGGAATTCATGGTTTCAAATGCATTGGGGCAGAGAAAATAATAATACGACATTTTTTGACACTATTGTTTATATGTATAGGTACAGATTAGCTCTACACACTACACACGTCATTACTGTGTGCGAGTAAGAGTAGTATGTAGCTCTTCTCTCGTGATTATTTCTAATAATTATACTATAAAGATCGATACCATGAATTCCGCACTTGCGAGTGGTTACTTCCTTTATTTGTTAGTATAGAATTTCATATCGTGAGAAATTAGATCTGTACAAGTAATACTAAATAGAATCCTTTTAAGATAAGCAAATAATCCTAGATAATACACAGTATGGACTGTCCATTATCAGCATAGAGTTGCATGGTAATAGTAATAACTTATGAACCGTGTGATTTGAGGAAGTATTTTATTACGGATTGTTGCTGAAGGATTTACAAATATTATTACCTGTGTATTTTTGCTGATGTAGTAATAGAAATGAAAATCAATTATGTATTTCATAATAGTGTTCGTTGCATTAAAGGATTATCATTTCCTGGGAGAGATTATTCCAATGTTTTCAAAGACAGTGTAAGTTTTGGTCTTGCAATCACTTATAGATTATCACGATTGTGCAACTATAAAGAGATTTTATTTGTGCTTTGTGAGAAATAGTAGGTTTAATATCTGTGGAGACAAATACAAGGTAAGGCACGCACAGCGACAGCAGCGCTTTAGTTGACATCTGAATCTGAAAACTCCATGAAAACTTTCAGAGCAAAAGGCATTCCGTGTAAGTTTTGTCGTGTGGAAGAACCAACGACATTGCTGCGTAGATAAAACTTGTATATTATTGATGCTGAAAAGAAGTAAGGGCAAAGATAAATTGACATGCTGTGGATAAGAAGATTTACAGACTTTTCGAATAAGTTCCAAATGTATACGGAAGGATATCAATATGATTGCGAATTATGTGGATTGAGTTGATACACTAAAGCTTCTCTACATTTGAAACACTATTGATATCCTTTGTATAACTACTCCCCATACGAAATAATATTGGAAAATAAAATGTTATGAACTACATTTCCAACCGTATTCCACAAATGCTCTGATATGGATTTCCGTTTTCTGTCTGTGAAATGCAAATCCTTTCACTATTTCGTTTCCGAAACGTGTATTTTTAGATTTCCGAAAAGATTTTAAGAGCAAATTCATATCAACATGCAATAAAATATGTAAACACGTCTATTCCTATCTCTTAGGGATAAAAGGACTTTGGGTTTTGTATTGCTATACAACTTCTATACATCGTAAAGGAAAGACACGGTGAAAGAATTCGATATTTGCAAACCAAGGTAATCACACAACAGCAAAGAAAAAAAGTGATAAAAATTTGATAAGACATGAATGTAGAGAAGAGGAGATGACGTATTTGACAGTCATCAAGCTACAAATCTTACTTGTACCATCTCTCCCCGTTGTATACGCCACAATAATGTATTTGTAAACTTGTAAGAGAAAATGTAAGAGCTTATGAATGAAAATGGTTCCGTCCGTCACTCAGTCTCTCACACACATGAGAATAACTATGAATAATTGAGTGCGACAGCAAAGAAATTTTAGTGCCAAGCCAAGTAAGTTAAGCCAAGATGACATAACATGACGTAAACTACATAAGCTACACATTCTACAGCACACCGTTACGCATTCACAGTTCCTGTATCATTGCAGTATGCATCCACGCCTATAGTAATCCACAACTAGACACTTACGTAGGTACACACTACCAAACAAAGTCCCAAATTTGGGTCTTTACAATATTTTACAATAAGTATACGCAATAACGCAATATAGCCTCATGTCGTAGAATTGATGTCATCAGGGAGCTTAGGCCAAATGCCAATCTCCTCCCCTCCTCTATATATGGCTCTATAAGGATATCTGCACAAAACTAACTAAATTTGCAAATCTTCTCTGCCAATTTTTACCTTCTGTCGTTGTTAATGGTACTCCTGAGCTTTAATGTGTAAATGTGTAGGATATATCCGCAATAAACCTTGCTGCTTCTGTACTACGAATTTTATAGTGGTGCGTTGTTAATATTATTGTGTTACATACACAAAAATAATATCACCTATACCTTCTCCTGTAGAAACTGTTGGTGACAAATTACAGGGAAATATGTATGTAGTAAGTAAAAAGAGGTAGATAGAGGTAGGATATAATTGCACATAAATAATTACTGGTAGTAGATAATTACTGCTAAACTATGCCTATTACTGTGAATATTGCCGCATTAACTAGTTTATTGTTAAAATAAAAATTTAAATTGTTTTTTCTAAAATGATGTATATGAGTAAGCAGGTACATGTATGATGCACAGAGTGGTATAAAATTTTATCTACGAATTAAAGGTCTTGTTGGTTTTGCTATTGGTTGAGGTAATGTTGGATTTGTATAAAGTAAAATAAATGTGGTAGTACTAGAAGACATTAACGGAGTATTTTATGTCGAGTTTTACTTGGCTGTAACTCAGCAGTGATAGTAATTACGATTGTAAAAAATATTTACACGGATTTAATTAACGTTTACATGTTATTTTATTATTTCAGCGAAAACCGATGGGAAATTCCACTCGAGGTCTTTTAAACAACCTTCGCGGAAATCATCACAGGTTAGTTTACTGATTATACAAAAATGTTTATAAACACGTACAACTGTACTCGGCGAAGGAACTAAATGAATCGAGTTACTTACACAGCGAAAGCGTTGTACTGTCGCTCTGTATGGTATATGCAACTGTTTCTATTCAGACAGTTCCTTTAGAAACTTTTCCGCGATAATGGATATTAAAAATGTTTTATTATTTTCATCTCATCTCGAGGCTGCACACAAAACAGGAGTAACATGCAAATGAAGACATAAAAGTGATGCACTTTCTTCTTGTCTCTCTACACGATAGCATCTTTAAGATATTTGGCACAGCGTTTCAAGTTAAAAATGCACGTGGCATTGGCGTTCTATCATATTATAGTCATTCTGACTGTAGTTTGTACGTACGTCACTTATTAGGAGTCAGGTTCACAAGCCAATACTGGAGACATGATACAAAACAGTCAAACAAAACTTTAACACGTTACGTATGAGATGAGACACGTTACATAATGCACATGAAGAATGAAGACTACTTAGCACACACACAACTATAACTTTTTATAATTCGCTTAACACGACTGCGACTCATGCACATGTAACTCTACACAGTAATTTTGTTAGTTTTCTTTCTATGTCTTTTTCTTTAACGTGTTAGTCACCTGGGTTCATTCTACATATTACAACAGCACAGTATCGTTTGAGACCAAGCCATTATTCCTCACAGTTGACAACAAGAACAGAGAGACATGAATATTTGTACGTTACACGTGTGTAGGTATACAGATTAGTTTAGTAGCAATAATACAATGTACAATATGAAGCTGTAGTCTCTGAATGACCAAACTTTGCCAATTTTTTTGCTCTTCCTCCTGGCTCACAATTACCATTACATATGTATGGTTATGCACGGTAAACTAAACAACATACGTGTTGGAAGTTGGAATGGAACCGAACGTATTAAATCGTTCTCGTAAAAATCGGATGGAGAACATTTCATTTCATACTTGTCTGTAATGTGGCAAAACCAAGAGGAAGAGATGACAAAGTCCTTGACTCACAAACTTGACTGGGCTGCGTTGTTGCGTTAGTGTTTGCTGTACTTTCTTCTTGATACATTCCCACAGTTATACATTATACATACTTAAGTATATTGGAAACATGGTGAATTGACAAAGCAAAACGGTTTTCGCTGCCAGGAAAATCGTATTCTATTCGTTTGTCATTCTTTACTTACCTTGCCTGTAGATTAGGATCCGAGAATACGAGCCTGAGTTGACTTCACTCACAAAACACATGCAATATCGACAGGCAGGAGCAGAACGATAGACAGACTGACTAAATTGAACTCGACATTCAGTCTACCACGACTAGTACAAATACTGTACTCCCATTACCAAAAGAATTCATGGCAAGGAATATGTTATATGTTTTATAATGGCATGCATAGATAGTGGTAGAGCGAAGTACTACAGTAATCTTCTAACTAGAAATGCTAATGCTTCTTATTCTAGGTAGGAGACATGTGTTTACGTTACTTGCGAAAGAATATCTGTTTTGTTCCATGCGAAAGTAAAGTCCGGAACCTTAATTCTAATTTGGTCCTGTCCCGTCTCATGTATAGGCATGTAGCTAATGCTAATAGTAATCATATGTTGTAAAAAAACAAGTGTAAGTACAGGAGATCTCATCTCATCATCTGAAACTATTCTTTCCATGTACATGTGTGCCTATGTAATTTACTAACCGTGTAACATTAGGTGCGACTCACCTCGCTAAATAATGAGGAATACATCACTGCAACTAAGAATTTTTCTTTCGGATCATTTCTGTAACCGACTCAATGTCAGTTTCTCCGAGGACTTAATCTCCTATACAACACGGTCGTATTTTCTAGTGCACTTTTACTTTTTAATTTGCAATAGATAAATACTATATTCACTAATTTGCATATGGAAGTGATTCAAAATCGGGTGCTATACGATTAATTTTATTGTTCACTGTGATTGTTGTTTGGGAATTTTTTACTTCCCAATTTTCTGTCTCATGTTAAAGTGGAGGACATTGTCCTTTGGACAGAGAATAAAATATTTGACTGTTTATTAATAGGAAGTGTTGAGGGAAAGTTTGTTTTACATTACTGAGAAAGTAAGTGTGCTGTGCTTGTCAAATCTGTGAGAAATATGTCTCAATGGTACCATACTAAACATTATGTGACGAAGTACGTTTGAATGTAGAGTAAATTAATGTAGACGCCAGGTCTGATAGATACATGAAGGAAGAAAGAGAAACAGAAGTGGTAGTGGAGATAATGGTAGGTAAGAGGAGGTCTGTTGGGACTCTTCTCTTTATAGTAGAAGTAGACTCTTTCTCACTCACCGTATTTTGTAATGCGATTTGATGTAGGTTTTTTGCTGTGGGAAAGCGGCAGATTAAGATAACAGTATTTAAAGAAGGCATACCATGAAATTTTTAGTGTTCCCCAAGCTGATCTTTAACAAAACAAGAATTTCACCTACAGCGGTGACGGTGACGACGATATAAGCGAAGTGAGATAAGACTATGTGACTAATTGCATTAATTGTTATTGTTCTTTGCTTTGTTACTTTTTCGGAATGTTCGCGTACTCTTTGTGGAATTGTTCATACGACTCGGCAGAGAGGAAAACACAAGTTTTTTAGTGCTTCGACAGAAGATCCGAGCTATTCTGGGACGGTGGACCCGCTCTTATCATCAACGTCAAACCTTTCGTCCTCCGCTCCTCACTCACAACAGCCTCATTCAGCTCATGGACCAAGCGGCACTGCCTCTTCTCCTTCTACCTCTGCCTCAACCGCCAACACAAATACTAATCAGCAGCCACACTCTTTATTGTCTTCATCACTTTCCGCAGGAGCCCAAAGTCAACAACAGCACCAACCTTCGGGATTCATTTCACACGAAGGTTCACTCAAAGTCAAGAACACGAAGCAAAGCACTCGATGGAGTGGACTCTTCTCCAATTCCATTAAGGTTCACAAACATTTCTTTATCTCCAATGTCATTCTTAAACTATAGGCTTTCTTCATTTACCTTTGTTCCTAAATTGAATGTGCCTATATGCAAACTAACGCATTCTTTCTTAAGCAAGTTTTTTTACTTCAGAATTTTAGTATTATAGTATTCATCTCATTTGGTGGTATATTATCTTTTGAGATATCTACCTATTTCTCAGTCAATTAATCTTAAATCATTATTACAGATAGTATGAACTTACCATCTACAATAATTATATTGATTAAATTTGCAGGATAATTCCAAGATGGATTTGTTGGTGGAGCAATTGAACAATTACGGCAAAAACGGAATCCCTCGACCTAATATTTTACCTTGTGATACAGACGATATTGAATGTAAGTTTCATACATTTTATTTTTCCCAGTCATGAAATAAAAATAGAAAGGAGAGAAAGCAATATGAATTCGGGAACAACTGGGAATCAGTTGTAGCCCCTGTCTATTTATCAAAGGTTCAATTTGCCTCTATATCCAATATTAATAAATAAGGTTGCAGAAAAATTGTAACTACGGTTTGCAGACAATTTTGTGTGCTATACGTGTTCTATCATATCAGGATGATCCTGTAGTATCGCAGAAAGTTTGAATTTTGTGGTATGGATGGATCAGACTTGCATTAAGTGAGCTTTATTTCTGCGTTACAGAAAAGCTTTTTCGTTAGATCGTCTCAAAAATTCATGCTATATTTACTACCCGGTAGTAGTACCGTGGAAGTGGTTTTTACCTACGATAAAACGTAAAACAAGTGAAACTAAATGCATTTTTTACCGTAGACAACAAAAATATTTCCTTCGAAAAGGTTTCACCGCTTTATTTCCCTTTCCTCTTTTTTTCGAATCATTTATTTCAAATGTACAAGGCGGAGTTTGCTTTTTCTTAGTTTTTTCTCGATTGAGTTTTGCATTAAGAAGTCACTTTAGTTGAAGTACGTACAAAAAACACCTCCAGACTTTCCTCGGCCCACTAATCGTAAAAGGCAAACTACCTAACTTAGTTTTTGTACTAACTTTTCTCATAAAATCTACGTGGATAACATAAGTAAGACAAGTAACAAAACAAACCCAAAAGATTAAACCTTTGTAATGATTCCGAGAATTTGCTTACTCGTTGGGGAAGGTAATTGTTGGCTGCTATGCAATCCCTAAATATAACGGCGCCATTCACATCTCAGTGCAGTTTCTGTTTGTAATCGTGGAAACTTCCTATTCAACTTTATTTTACTATTCCCAAGAAGTCTACGTACTAAAAGCATAATGATATGTAACAGAGGCACAACTGCATTAAGTACAAATCCCCGTTTGTTTACAAATGCACCAGTACCCCGGGTACAGAATGTCCATTAAAGATATTCTACCTAAGTGGCATTGCTAAATAAAAAAATGACATTTACGTTGAATTTTTTTCCAGCGAATTACTCAGTGGACGAAGACTGGAAGGCCGTGGTAAGCGGATGGAACGAAATGAGTGAGCGCTCCAAGCAACAGCAAACTGCGATATGGGAGCTTGTGGAGACGGAGGTGGTCTATCTGAAAACCATTAAAGTCATCACAGATGTAAGTCAATCCATCTTGTAGTGACTTATTTCTGGAGTTTTGTAGCGATACCTAAGCAAAGAGTTTTAGATAGTACATTAAATTCTGCGACCAAAAAATCAAGTTACGGAACGGATACAGTTTTTATATTATCTTTTCGATGTAGCCGGCAACATAAAAACAGGCTATAGAACTGTGTGCAACCCCATACCAAATCGTATTAGAGTTTTACATTAAGAAGGAGTCGGTGAACCAAAAGAGAGACATGAAAACTTATTTAAAAAATTAAATTGAAGTATAGAACAGGGTAATAATTAGATTTTTCTACACGATGCAAGTACTAGATGCTTTTATTTTTAGCGATGTGTTTTGTAGTGGTAAGCTTCATGGGTTGGGCTCGAGGTGACTTAAAAGGAATCTCACGTAAGTGGTAAAATTACAGCCTCTAAATTTTCTTCCAGTGATACGTGTCAGTCAGTGCCAAAAAGAGACGACTTTGCTGTTATGATGAAAAAGCTTGAGTAAAACTTGAAAAGAACAGCTGTGTTAGTATTGGAATTAGAGACGTGCTTACTAAAGATTTTTCTTAGTTTACTAAAAAGTTACTAATTTATTTTTTAGTCAACTAATTAGTTAACTAAAAATTACTAATTTTTAGGCCGCCAATTTTTCTAAAATAATCTGGGAAAGGTACAATTTTCTAGATTATTTTCGTGAACGTTTCTAGAAACCTAGAAACGTTCACATGATCATTTTAAGTTAGTGCAAGATTATTCGGGAAAATTTTTTGGCTAAAATTTAACAAATGGTCATTAGAATTGCGTGAACCGCAAAAAATTGGAAACTTTTTTGTATTTTGGGGTTATTTAGTAATAATTTAATTAGTTAACTAAAATATTTTAGTCAACTAAAAATTTTTTTAGTAAACTAACTAAAAACCAAAAAGTTAGTTCTCGGGCATGGCTAAACGTTGGTGAAACCCATTTTCTCCTAACTGTGATAGTAAGCTAGTTATTCAGTTTTACTAATTAGTAACTTTAGTTTACTAAAATCTTTAGTAAGCGCGTCTCTATGTAAGCGCGTCTCTAGTTTGTGTCATTTGTTGTGATAATGCTGGCGTGTTGGCAACAGCCCAAGCCAGTAATAAATATATCGATTGCTGACACAATAAATATTCTAACAAAATTTATACCCCTTATAATATTTAAAACTTCTAAAAACATGGATATTAGTTCTGGGTTCCCACACGCGAATTATAATGAACCAGTTTTATTTTGTTTCTTATGTCAGCGGGTTGACAATATTAGAGATAATTCAACATCAAAGGAACAGTGTGAACAGTCACACCTACAACATTTAAAAAAACTTTTCCAATGTAGTTCCAAATATATGTGGCCAGATCCACTGAATGAATATTTCAGTTGGACTTTTAACGACGAGGAGGAGAATAATTGTAATTTGTGCGCAGATTGTTTGTCATGCCTGGAGAAATTCTTTGAAATGAATCAGCTGCTCAAAGAAATGAAAAAGGGAATTCAAGAATTCATTGATTTCTTTTCTAAACAAGTGTTGGATTTTCAGAAGCAAAATGATCATTCACTGAGAAAACAATCATTTAAAGAACCCGGTGATTTATCCGCTCAAAATCATTGTTTAGAGAATGTCGAAAAAATTGAAGTTGGCTTGAAGTTCGTGGATACAGATAATAATAGTGACATTAATGATGAGTCAAGTGAAACAGAATATTTCAAAGACATTTCTTCTTCTAATGATTTGCTTGATTATCAAAATCTTGATCAAGATCCTTTGAGGGAAAAATCAACGGAAGACGAGCCTAACGACTTATTTCCGAGCAATAGTCACTTGGATGCCGATATTGAAAAGTTTGAAGCTAACTCGGATTTCGGGGAGGCAGATTATGAGAGCGGTTACGTTAATGACGAACAAACAAAGGAACATGAAAGGGATCTTCAAAATAATTGTGATCCTTTACATTTATTTGCCAATATATCCGACGAGAGAATTTCAACCCGTATAAATGGAAGTGGTAATATGAAGCAAAAAATTAATCGCTACCTAATAATGAAAGCACATTAATAATATCATAAATTATACTTGGGATCTCAGTGTGTCATATAAGATATATGCCTAATAATTATTTCTGTGTTTATAAAAATGCAATACAGCATGATCATAATCATATTTCTGTTTTAAATGTCATTTTAGATATGTGATTGATATTTGTTTATTTTCTTCTACAGGTTCAACAAGGGCTCAAGAAAATTTTTTAATTACTAAATATAACTCTTCCAATCTGGGTGTACTTTGCAGACTGAAAAATCTACAAATAGTTTTAAAAAGTGAGTTAATTGTTTGTTGATATTAATTAAAATATTTTCGAAATGAACAATTAATTATTATAATTTAATTATTTCTTTAGGACTTGAGTTTCCGAGTGAAACAGCGAAATTAACTGATAAGAGTCATACTGTCCAGAAAAATTTCCAATGCGATGTTTGTCAACAAGTTTATTGCGGAAAGCCTTCACTAGATCGGCACATTAAAATTCACAAACGGTGAGATTATCAATTCCCATTATCAATTGACTTAATTCAGCTGAAGCGAAATTGACATATTTCACTTTCCTTTCTGAGAACATCGAAGTTTTCAAAACAATTTATTATTATTACTATTTATGAATATATTTCAAACAAATGCATTTTGAATTCAACATACATTTTCAACAGCGTGAAATACAAATCTGTTGACTGTGACAAAGCAAATATTATGAAGAATGAGTTTGATTATAAGGTTTTTTATTACAGGGATAAAGTTACCCACCCTAATGAGGAAGATGTTATTCAGGAATCAACCAGTGAGGGGATATATACACGATCAAAACGAAAGGCAGCAACGGCTGCCTTGAAGAAAATTGTGGAACTCAAAAAACAGAGTGTCGATGTTGATACCCAAAGAAGGAAAAGCAAGGGAAGTAGCGAGGGCAGTAGCGAGGAAAATAGCGCGGAAGATAGCGAAGGCAGTAGCGATGAAAATAGCGAGGGAGGAAGAGGAAAGGGCGAAGGTAAATCGCGGCAGACTAACTCTTGCAATGTGTAAGTAACATAATGATCAGCATTAAACTAAAATTGTTTTTAAATGATTCATGATAATTGTCAATGAGTCTTTTCGATTCAAAACATATTATTAATTCAAAACAAATTAATATTACACCTGCAGGAAATCATATTTGTACTCGGCAATTAGTATTTCAAGGAATGGGAAAGAAAATTGCAAAACGAAAGAAGCAACAATAAAACTATTTAAGTGCAAAATTTGTCATAACAATTATCCAAGCGAATCTCTTGAAACACATTTTGATGTCCATTTTCCCCCCGAAGAATTTTCGGAACTGAAAAAACAAAGTGTGGTTGTTGCTACACAAGGAAAAGCAAGAACAAAAGCAGGAGAAGGACCAAAAGCTAATAACTCTGACAAACCGTAAGTAACGATCGGTAAAATCGGTACTACACAAAAAATGTATTTTCAATGATTGATCACAATTAAAAAAATTAAATTGCATCTACAGGAAATCGTATTTGTTCTCGGCGATGATTGGTATTCCAAAAATTGGGAACGATGAAAACTGTAAAACCAATCAAGCAACAATAAATGTCTTCAAATGCAAAATTTGCCATCAGATCTATCCCAGTGAATCCCTCGAAAGACATTTTGACGACCACTTTCCCCCAGGAGAGAGAATTGCGGAACTGAAAATACAAAGTGTCATTGTCAATGCTGATACCAAACGAAAAAGAAGAACCATTACTCGAAAGCGGTAAGTAAAAATCTGTTTTACACTACAATTGGTCTTTTCAATGAGAATTTTCACTGAATGTGGGTTTTTTCAATCACAATTTATTCTAATATAACATTACACCTTTAGGAAATCAATTTTGAAGCCAGCTATTATAATTCCAAAAACTGCGAAGGAAGAAAAATGCAAAACTAATAATAATACAGCAAGAAGAAAATTAATTAAATGTAAATTTTGCCATAGGGATTACACTAGCCCGTCCCTTAAAAGGCACTTCAATACCCACATAAAAGCAAATGTTTTTTCCTGCGCTATTTGTAAAAAAACATTGCCAAACAAAAATACCCTTGTCAAACATCTTTTGTGGCACCATAATCCTACTTTTTATACTCATGAGTACATGGTTGCCAGAAGATTTAAATGTTCATATTGTGAATTCTCATGCAATTTTGTGAAACAATTATCTAGTCACAGTTCGGAAACGGGTCATGTCAACGAAAAAACATTTAAATGCAATACCTGTAGAACAACATTTTACAAAATGACAGATTTACAAAACCACAAGTTACAAAAACATCGTCCAACAATGAGTCAACATTTCAAATGTAAGAAACAAGTCCACCACCGGGGTTCTTTTAACTGTGAAGTGTGCGAAAAAATATTTCCTTGGAAAACCGCCTTGACTCTTCACACGAGGACTACTCATACCAAGAAATACTCCAAGTACAAGTGTGAAGTATGCAATGACACATTTCATTGGAGAGTTTTAATGAACGAACACACTCAAGTTCACAAGAAAGAAAAATTTCAATGCACCGTTTGCGGAAAAACGTTTTTAAGAAAATGTTTCCTCCGTCACCATCATCTCATTCATAAGAAAGCTCAAGACAAGAAACACAGCCAATATTATAACTCGACGTCTTTAAATAAGCAATTGATCAAATGCAGAATATGCAGAAGAAAAATGGGAAAAGAAAGCTTTCTAAAACACAGTTTGGTCCACAAAAGAATATGGGCGAAACGAATCAAATTTACCAATAGAAACAAAACAGCCAATGACGAAAATTATTATAACAAACTAATAAGTATGAATTTATTCGAATGTAATATCTGTCAAAAAACTTTCTTCAAAGATGCAAAATTGTCGTTTCAGTCATCTTTGAAACAACATCACAAAATTGTTCATAGAGATGGAAACTTTTGTGAATGTAAAACGTGTGGGAAATATTTTAATACTAGTAAAGATCTGCTTGACCACGAAAAATTGTACACCAACGAAAAAGAAAATTACCAGTGTGAATTTTGCCAGGAATCTTTTCACACCAAGTTTAACTTTGATTTCCATAACAATGACGCTGCCAACTGTGACAAAGGACTTAAAAAAGAGGAGTCAAACGGTGAATTTGTTTACGAATGTGGTGTGTGTGACAAATATTTTCAAACCAAAAAAGAACGAAGTCAACATTTCACTATTCATAAAGGCACTCGCGTGAAATGCGTAGTCTGCGAAAAAACCTATTCTCGTGCACAATTTTTATCGCACTGGAGTTGTTTACATTCTTCCCGTTTGATCTTCAAGTGTGATTTGTGTGAAGCAAAGTATGATACTGAAACTAAGTTGAACACTCACAAAACTTTTTTTCATTCCGACAAAAAGGATTTCAAATGTCAAATTTGTAGCTGTGTATTTAAGTATGCAGGAAGGTTAAGCAGTCATGAAAGAAAAACTCATGCGCAAGAAAATGCCATTTGTAAAAAGTTTGAATGTAAATTGTGTGACAAAAAATTTGCAACGAAAAAACATATGTTGAGCCATGAAAGATTTGTACATAGAAAAGACGAGGCGAAATTTCAGTGTGGAGAGTGTTCAAAGAAATTTTTTACGGAGAACACTTTAAATGTTCATGTACGACTTCACACGGGTGAAAAGCCTTTCCAATGCAATAAGTGCGATAAGAAATACAGAACGAGAGACCAATTAGCCAATCACGCCTCGGTTCATGCTGGTTTAAAATTTCGTTGTCAATTTTGTGGTAAAAACTTTACTACTGTGGTTAGTATGAAGACCCATGAGTATCTTACACACAGAGATAACATTTTTCAATGTGAAATATGTGGGAAAAGCTGTAAAAGAAAAGAAAATTTAATCACTCATATGAGATCTCACAATGGAGAAAAACCATATCAATGTCAAGAATGCGGAAAAAGTTGTACAAGACTTGACAATTTGAACGTTCATCTAAAGTGGCATGAAAAAATGAAATTAAAAGCTCAAAATAAGCAACAGAGTGAAGAAGAGAGTGGTAGTGATGACGAATAATAACAAGTTTTTGTGTGAAGCGTCCATATTGTAAATTTTAAGCCATCAACAGTGAAAAGCTTAATATGAATATGATTCTTGTCAAATAGGTTAACTTGTCTCATTGATGCTTTTACACCAAGCAATTCTACTAATATGATTTCAAATTTCAGAGACTAATTAGCTAGAGTAAGGTGTATAACAAAAATATCTACTTTTAAGTGTGTTTTGTACCTTGTAAGTCTGTATTACTAAACATTGGTATATTTAAAGGTTGAAATTTATGAAACCATGTGAAAACATTCAATGCAAAATAAAATTGGAAAAATGAGCTATTTTTTTACGTTCCTCACATAAATCTCAAACTTTATGTTAGACCATCCTATTTTTCACTTTTCGTTTCGCTAAAAATAATTTCGATAGCCACAGTTTATAACGACAATAATTAGATAAATAGAATTAAGTAAATAATTTATCGCAAATTAATTTGTGGACATCTAATAAAATCGAAATTCTAATTAACAAAGATCCATAGAATAGATGGGCTCTAAAGGCCACCAGTAATATTTGCCCATAATCCTGAACACATTAAAAAATTACTCTGCATATTTAACAGGCATCGTATTATATACCTTCCCATTTTTAAATTTTGAGTTTACCCTTAATAAAGATAATACTTATTACTTATCAACTAAAAAACCTAAACCGTGTTCGAAATCAGTATTGTTCATAATATCTGTATATGTATTATGTATGGCTTTGGTGGTATTGTAGTAGGCATATAACTTGTCGCACTTCTTATCTCCTTTTTCTCCTCGCTCTGATGACCTTCTTGGGTGGTCCCTATCTTCGAGACGTTGGACCACCCAAGAAGTTCATCGAGCGAAGAGAAAAAGGAGATAAGAAGTGCGACAAGTTATATGCCTACTACAATACATAAGAAATATTATGATCATTTTGCGTAAGAAAGAGCTTCGACGATTTTGTCTCTCCTTGCTGGGGTGATGGTAGATTTTCATTTTACCCAAAACAATGTTTTGGGTAAACTATTCATTTCAATTTCATAGACAAACTTTTCCTTAGTTATTAGTTAAATAATCTGACTGGAGATCTATCACCATGGTTTCTTCAGCTTAAATCAGAATAACCACAGTAGTATGTACGGCATTAAAACATGTGCAAGGTAGGGGTCAGAAATCCTTATCCTTCGCAGGTGTCATCAGACATTGGATTCGCTGTATAGAAGGATGGGGAGTTCGAGCGGTGTAGGAAGAATTCATAGGCAAATATGAGTAACTTTAATTTTTTCAAATAACCATGACCCATTTTACTAGAATATTTTGGGTGGTGCTCCGCCCGGTGGACCCATACGTAGATAGAAGATACATCCTTAATCCTTGCAAATTATGTGCAGACAAATGCCAGTGTTGGAATGTGGTGTACAATTCAAGGGCGTATTTAAGTATGGGCTCACCGGGCTTGAGCCTCCCCCCAGATCCCGGAAAAAGGGGTTATTACAAGTTTTTTAGACTTTCAGTCCACCCCAGACGGTCCGAGCCCCCAATACAAATTTCTAGATACGCCCCTGGTACAATTATATACCATATTGCCGGTATTACAAGCCTCCCCTTCTATTACTAGCCTCCCTCCAATAGTAACCTCCCCTCAAAGTCAATTTGGCTTCATAAAAGACTCCCTCAATTAGAAGCCCCCAAAAAACGTAATATCAGCACCGTAGGAGTAAAAAGTAAATTCTGCATGGGCTGGACATTGTGGACATGTGTTTCACAAAATTTTGACAGTTTAAAGTCAAAATGTTCATAGAAAACCCAAATATTCACAGTATTTTGACGTTTAATGTAAAAATCAGTTCAAATAATTCTACAGTTTTCATGATAATTTTTCCAGACTCATAAATAAAAGCCTCCCTATATTAATAGCCTCTCTTTAATAGAAGGCTCCTCAAAATATGGATTTGACATATTAGAAGCCCCGGTTTCTAACACCGGCAATATTGCTCAGGTGTTGTGATGTGAATTAGAAGAGCTGCGACGAATTTGTCGCGGTTTCGCAGTCTTCCCTGAAAACAAGTTCGGAATACTTTCTTTCTTACATCGTACTGTACTGTATGGGTGACAAGCATGGGGCAAATATTTAGTGAAAACGGTCAAAATATCGTGAAAATACTCAATTTTTTTAAAAAGTATTTTGCATTTTGTATTTTCAAAATTTTTTGCGTCCCAATGTATTTTGCATTTTGTATTTTGAGACC
>JABASD010003787.1:0-18195 GCA_019776165.1 Pogonognathellus flavescens | reverse complement strand
CCCCCCCGAAATTAACTCGTGAAGACGCCTATAACTATGTGTGTAATGTGCAAGCAATTATAACTAACTAATCCGCATTCTGGCGAAGGAATTACGTTACTGTGAAAACGAAGAATCTTTAGATAGAAGTACATTATATACTCACCCATGCAGGCATTGCAATTGTATGTGTAGAGTCAGCCGCACGCGCGAAGGCTAATAAGTACCAAATGTGAAATAAATTAGGCGATACGTATCTTGCATCTATATTAAAAGCTACTTTATAAGAACGTTCAGTTTGTCTGTCTCTTATTTCTATCTAATATCAGTCCGTGACACGATATCGAGTGAAACACCAAATTAATTATTTTGAACAAACAGCGGCACAATGGGACACATTCAAAGATTTTGGACAAAAATAGTACAATAGGACCAATAGTAGCACGTCAAATGCGATTATGTCGGACAAATAGTAGTAGAGTGGGACAAATTCGATTGGAAAAATAATAATACAATGGGATAAATTACATTATTTTGGATAAATAGTAGTTTGTATTGCTATATTGAACTCTCAAGACTCTCAACGATTCAATACTGCTTTGTATTGAAAAAAAGCAAGAAATTAAATTCATTTCAACCACAATACTATAACTATGAAATATTTTCCGGAGTACTATGACATTATGGACGCAGTAATTGAGGAGCAATGATTAAGTCGATTGATTGTTAATGCTTCGGTTTGCCAACAATTTTGACACAAGTTTTTGAATACATGCAGTATTTAAAAAAATCAAAGTTTTTAAAACTGTGTTGCAGTTGCAAAATATCTTGTAAACTCCGACGCTACTATTATGCCTTCTTTTGCAACAGTTTATTTTCAATTACACTAGCTTTATTATTACAGTGGCTTTGTTGGAAGAGAAATGTGATGACTACTAGTAGACATGATGTCAACTGTCAACTGAATAAAAATCAATCAATCAATTCGTCTTCGCGGTTGACTCCACTAACTTACATAAGGTGGACGAAACAGCCCATCTTACTCATTATTACCCATAAGTAAAGATTCTGCGTTTTCACAGAACATATATTATTATTGTGACACAGCTCTAAAACGTAGGGTCGACACCTGGTGTAAAACATTACAAATACCCGTTGTGTACGAACACGCTGCCCAATATGAAACAAAAAATACAAATATGTAACTTTTATTCTGCACTGCACATACCGCATTTTTCTTTAAGAAAGCAATTTTAAGCAAAGCTAATTTGAAGCACACAATCGTTAAATGTTAGCTCATTAGACCCATAATGTTTGGCACATGACGTCACAAATTTTTGGTTACTCTTTCGTTGCAGTTACAATACATTAGAGCTTATTTCCGATCGCCCTAAAAGGAGCATACAAGGGGCCAGGGGCGGCTAAATACATGATGTCGATTTTGAAAACTAAAAACGTGTTTCATTATTCATAAAACGTGAATCATTATTAATACTGGCCTTTATTTTGAGACCTTTACAGTGTTGCAACATGTGTAATTTTGTAGTTGGTTTTTAGAAAAAAAACGAACGTCTGGCTTATCTTTTAGGGTAGCCAGTTATTTTCTCAAGATAATTTACGGGTATTCTACTATCCGGAATTTCTCATCAGCAAAAACCCTATTCCCCAAATAGTCAGGATACCGGAGCAGGCCCGTAGCCAGGACTTCGGTTTGGGGGGGGGCACGACCTCAAAAAACACCGAAAAAAGGGGTTATTTGCGGCCGAAGGCCGCAAATAACCCCTTTTTTCCGGAATTTGGTGGGGGCACGTGCCCCCTGTTCCCCCCTCCCTACGCCCCTGTACCGGAGGCTCTGCTGTAACCATTTATTTTTCAGAACCTTAAAAAATAACTTGCTGGGACGTATCTTGAGTTTTGTAATTGGGGGGTCGGGGTCAAAAAATAAATATAAATAATAAAAACAACCCCTATTTTCGGAATCTGGGGAAGGGGGCTCAAACCTGGTGAGCCCATACGTAGATACGCCCGAAATAATTTGTAGATATTACCATATTACTATAATATTACGCCACAATAAATGTGCATATTACACAGAGTGACCAGAGTGTATCCACCACTCAGTTGGGGAGGGCGCACAAGATCTCTAACTGCAAGAGAAGTTGTAAGGATTAAAACTCAAAAGTCTGATTGAAAAAAATATTGCAGCACTGTAAAAAGGAAACTATGTTATCACATATAAAATAATTTAGTTATAACTAGTTAGTAGCAAAGTAGGAATTTTAAACAATAAAAACAGACGACAGAGACAGGAAGTTACAAGGACGTCTCACCTGGACAAGTACAGTTTTCTGTTCAACAACGTCGCTTTCTACAACATCAACTCGATTTTCCAGGGTTTGACAACTATTATTAATGGAACTCGTCAAATTCACATTGTTAAATTTCGCAGAGCTCGGCAAGGTTAAAGTATTGCTGTTTTCGGTCAAATCGGAAACGGGCATGGTATGATTATTAGGTGTGGGTTGTGGGGTAGAAGGATTTTGAAGAAGAGGAGATGAAGTACAATCTGTTTGTTGCAGTTGGCGAACAATAGCCAAACTCTGGGGTGCATTTCTTGCAGCGCTGCCACTAGCTGCATTTCGGACTAGTTCTTGTAATTGGGCTTGATTTATCCACGAATTGTTATGACTTCCGTTACTCGTAGTCGTAGTAGCATTATTAATATCAGAAAACGAAGAAGATACAGGAGTGCCACCCATTTCTACACTTGTGGGAACGTCAATGATTTCTGCGATATTAGGTGGCTCCGATTCCGAAACTAAACTATACGTATTGTCCATTGTAGCCGAAATTGCATCATGGAAATCAATCATGGCCTCATTAGTGCAATTAATTAAATCCACCATTGGATTCTGTGTAAACCCTTGCTTGTTCTCTAATTTGCTACTGCTATCGCTATGTGGGCTGCTACTTTTAGTATCCCCGTTCATTTGAGAATTCTTGTTCATTACAGAAACTACTACGACTCGGCCTTTCTGCTGACCAGTGATCTGTTGTTGGTGTGTCGTGCTCATGCTAAATACATTACCCCCACCACCACCATCCGCAATATTAGTTCCACAAGCCACGCCACTGTCTGTAAGCCGCTGCATTGTAATTATACCATCTGAAATGTAATCTGTATTACTTTTACTTTCCGGTATAATATTAACACGCTGACCATTTTCTATAGTAGCTATGGGCGAAATGGGGCGAATATTGGACGCTACCAACTGACTACTAATAAACTCAGCCAGGTTGGCCACCGATGCAACCATATTGCCACCTGTGTTAACAGCGCTCACATTCCCTGCACCAGTTCCACTAACATTGATACTTCCAAAGTCGCTGGGCCCAAAATTTTGGCAACTATCTGCTGTGGTTGTAACACCCTGAATACGATTCGTTCCTCCTATTCCTTCTGTGCCTAAACTGTTTTCCAAACTTAGATTTTGATGCAGATGGTGTGAGGATGAACTGCTACTTGGCGAGGCTACTATATTTCTGGTGAAAGTAATTGTGGAGGGACCACTTTGGGATATTGCATACGTCGACCCTTGTTGTAGCTGCTGAATAATTCCTGGACTAGGAGTCTTTTGTTGGCGATCAATTTGCTGCTGTACATTTCCGGAAGACGTTACTATTCCCGGACTGCTACTCGGAGAATTATTAATCGTAATAAAATTCTGAGGAACTCTTTTAACTTGCGCTAAGTTTATATTGAAACCATATGCAGGTCTACTAATTCGAATACTTGGACGGTTTAAGGGGACAGAGGCTCTGTGTATCGTCAGAGTTTCTCCATTGCTTGTTACTATCTGAGCACGAACGGGATAACTTCTAGCAATGGCTTGTCTGTTTTGTTGTACAGGAATATGAACAATTTGTTGTCGAGGATTATGAGTAGAGGAAGGACTACCGGGAGTGCTGCTAGGATTGCCAGTTGTTTGTGCCGTGTAAAACTGCGTGTGAGCTTGATTTATGATTTTGAAATTCTGCGTCGGCTGTGAGTTTGTGTTGCCACAACAATTGTTGGTTATCGCGTTAGGATTGTTAGAGGCTGTGAGTTGCACACCGGAAGCACTGTTAGGACGATTAGGTTGTGACAAAGGACGACTAATCTGATTGATATTGACATAGGGTAACGATACTGTCTGAGATCGCTGCTGATGTTGTTGATGTTGCTGCTGATTCTGCTGTTGCTGCTGAATGAGCATAGCCAATTGCTGCGGCGTGATTATAGTGGTGCTTTGATTTTGAGGCTGTGACTGTACAGTAGTAATAGCAAAAATGATGCTTGTGGTGCAATTGCATGATTTTGTAATGTTTTACTAATTAAAATATTAGTGGTAAAAATTATCTTTAACTCTAAATAAATAATAGATAATGCTGCTCTACTACTACACTACAAAAATGCCCCTAGGTCAACTGTTACAAAATATTTCGCTGAATGATTGAGAGACTACCAACCCAGTACAACGAAGGAGAGTTTGTAAACCCGAAAAAAATTGTCTGTTCTTTAGACTTTGTAATGGAGTACAGTTGGAGAGTTTGTCGCTGAGGACCATTATTATTATAACATGCAATAATAATAATGGTACTTCCCGAATGTCCCCGTTGTCCATTCAACAACAAACTCTTACCACCTGTGGCACTTTCACCTACTTTCCATTCATCAAACAAAACCACATGACCAATATAATATAACAACACCTTATTATATTATCTATTATGTACTGCGAAGGTATTTATTTTGTACCAGCTGTAAAAACTCTCCATGCACATTCTCATACAACAAAAAATGATATTTCTAAGTCACATAAATAAATAGCAGCCTTTTAAAGATGCAATATGAGCGTAAATAAATAGATCAAAAAATAAGACTTATAACATAGAGTTTAGAGACTTACCACCAACTGACTGCCAGATGGGCGCATAATAAGAGGACTGCCGGGTTGAACAGGTCTTATAAGTGGCACAACTGTGGTAGCTCCTCCAGATACACCTTGAGCTTGTGTGGTAACAGAAACTGGGCCATTAGGGTTAGGATGACCCGAAATATGTGCAACGATAACTTTTTGATGGGTAGAAATTCCGCTGATAATAGGCACAGATGTCTGCATTGGGGCTTGGATTATTGTTGGAGTAGAAGCTCGACGTTGTACTTGTATTAACTGTGCGTCTCCAACAATGTGTCTATTTATAAAATCAAAAAATCATAGTATCAATAGGTTCACTACACTTTTCTTCACTACAATTTTATTTGCATTATACACAGTTTTACGTTTTGGGAACAATACTGGCACTGGTAGGCAGCGTGGCCGTCGGTTTTATGCCATTTTGAAAATTGTTTAAAAGTTTACCCTTGAATTTGTTGACTCTGCTGCTGTTGCTGCATCAATTTTCCAGCATCTATTTTAGTGTTGATAACCACTGGTGGTGGCTTGACAAGCTGATTTTGTAATTGCTCCCTATTAGGACTATTTTGGATCACGGCACGACATATTTGGTACGAGCGTTCCAGGTTGATACTACCCGGCGGAACAGAACTGGTTCGAGCCATTTTAACCTACACATATGCACATTTTCAATTAGTACAGAGAATAGAATACCCATACATAGTTCATCCTCCGTAAATGTCTATCTAGTTCTAGACGCACAGTTTTCAGTGGCTCACAACAGCTTTTACTTACAGAGACAGACCAAATCAATTCACGGCCCAGATTACATAAAATGTGTCAAAAAATAATTGCTGTAAGGGTTACTTCTAGTTATATCTAATTTTACTTCATTTTATGTAAACAGAGCCGCGCATTGTTTCGCGTTCATCTGATACTAAATTCAATTGTAGTGAGTCATCCCCACGACCCTGCGTCCCATCATGACTACATTTAGTTTGGCAGAACTTTTCATAATCATCATAATAATTACATAATTTTAAAATAAAAAGATTGTAATATTCAGTGAGTTACAGACAGAAGAGAGCGATTTAGTTATGTTTTCTTACTTCGCATACCTGTTTCGTTTTCGGACGGGATTTTTGATTCAGAATCTTAATATTGGACTGAGACGGAGAAGAACTAACCAAAGCAGAACACGAGGTGGTAGTAGTTGGTTGTTGCTGCTGCTGCTGGGCAACCGGAGACAACTGACAGTCGATAATCTTTTGTTGCTGCTGAGCTGACTGAGGAGAGGGTGAATAAGAAGGCAATATTTTAGCTGGTTGCGATTGTTGCTGTGTATTTTGCTGGGGTAGTTTGGGAGGCGGCATTGGCTTCTGTGGTTCCGAACTTTGCTGCACCAGAAAACTCTGTTGTTGAATTGTTGTGGATGCGGCTGCTGTTGTAGATGTTGTCTGTTCACTTACTTGTACAGTTTGAACTTTTTGGGATACAATACTTTGCTGTTGACCTCTTGCGGTTTGAATTTTTTGTTGATGTTGAGAAATTTGGATTTGAATCTTCTGACCTTGTTGTAATTGATGTTGTAAGGAGGGCTCTAGCTGTATGTTCGGTATGGATTGATCCGCAGATTGCAATTGGATATTATGCGGAGCAGCCTGAATTTGAATATTTTGCTGGGTTGAAACAGGATGAATCTGAATGCTTTGTTGCTGTACAGCAGTTTGCACATTTTCATGGGTATGCTGAATTTGAATAGGTGATAGCGTAGGTTGAATTTGGGATTGCTGCCCTGGATTTAGTTGATTTTCTTGTTGTGTATGGGGAATGGAAAAGCATTGTTGCTGTACCGGTTGAATTCTAATTTTTTGATGCTGCTGCACATTTTGTATTTCGATTCTATGTTGTTGAGTACTCTGCGATTGACTTTTCTGTTGGTGCCCACTTTGAATAATTATCTTTTTCTGTTGAGAAATTTGTGGTTGAATTTTAAGCTGTGAAGTCTGGACAATTATTTTGCTCTGTTGTTGAATCATTTGAGATTGAACTTTTGGTTTTATGTGGGTATCTTTCTGAAACTGTGAAGTTTGACATTGTTTTTGTTGGAGAGATGTCGGAGACTGAGGTTTTTGTTGCTGTATGGGCTGAGGTTGTAACTTTTGTTGTTGGTTGGGTTGTGGCAGAATTTTTGTTTGCTGTATAAACTGATTTTGTAACTTTTGCTGCTTAATTCTTTGTTGTCCAACAGTCAAATGTTGTGTTGCTTGCTGTTTAATTTTCACCTCCGTTGTCTGATTTCTCTGTTGATCGACTACTTTATTTGGTGTTTTCAGTTGATCAGTCATCTGAGATTGCATTTTTGGTTGCTGGATTCCATGAGGTTGATTTATTTCTTCGGTTGCCTGAGAAGGTAACTGTGTGGCCCGAGGTTGGCTCTGAATTACTTGAATATGTTGCTGGTTGGTCTGAGGCTGTACCTTTGGGGCCTGAAAATATTGTCCGGAGGTTTGCGACTGTTGTTGTGATGTCTCAGGCCGATTTTGGACAGTCTGAGAAACAATTTTTTGTTGTTTATTTGGGTGACAGGGAATTTTTGGCTTTTGACTTATTTCAGATTGAATTTTTGTTTGCTGTGTTGCCTGAGGATGAAGTTTTTCATGTTGGCTTGACTGAGGTTGAAAACTCTCCGATTGTGTGCTTAATTTCGCAATGTTAATGAGATTCGAATTTTTTTGAGGGACTTGAGACATTATTTTTTGCTGTTCCGGAAGTGCATTGGAGGGTGTTATCTGTTGTTGTGAACTGCACGGTATCGTAGTTTCCTGTTGTATGTTTCGTAACTGCATTTCCTGTGACTGCTTTATTTGTGACGAAATATTTTGCTGATTTCCAGATGATGGTTTATTGATCTGTTCACCAACTTGCGATTTTTGTGACAGTCGATTCTTCTGTTGAGTATTCAGCTCTTGTTTCTCTTTTTTCACTTCAAGATTTTGTTGTATTGTTGTCACACCTATTGACTGCTGTGTATCCTTCGGTTGCTCAACAAGATGGGGCTTTGAATGTGATGGTTCCTTTAGCTCCAAAAGCTTTTTCTTCTGATCCGATGACTCTGTAGTTACTGACGAATCTAAATTTTGATCTGATAACTGTACAATCTTTAGTTGCGGCTGCGAGGCGTCCTGCTGAACAATTGGTGGAGAGGTGCTAGCTTGCTCCTTATGTGGTTGCTCAGATTGCTCGATACTTTGTTCATCTGTTTTATGCAGCTTTTCCAAGCAATTCGAACTTGTATCATTGACCGATGTTTCATCTGACATAATTTGGGATTGAATCTTTTCTATTTGGTGTGTCGCTTGTTGTAACAAACATTGTTTCTGCTCAGAATTACCCCCGGCTGCTCTACTTTGCGTAGATTCAATGCACGTTTGACTAGTAGCTTGTTTTTCAACGTTGGATATCATTGGGACACAAGACGCAGTTGGAGAACTTAAACTTTCTTCCTGCAATGTTGTCACCTTACGCTGCTCTGAGACTAAAGATGGAACTTTATTTACATTCTGGGTCGAAACACTTGCGTTATGTTTTCGTACAACATCTTTCGTCTTTTGTTTATCTCCAGTTTCAATTTCTGTTTGCTCCGTCCCAGAAGTTGTTGCAGTAGGTTCAATCGCTTTAGTGGAATTATTCGGTTTCTGTTGAAAAACCTCAGTTTGTTTATGCTGTTGAATATTCAACTCTGTTTTTCGCAACGTCACGTTTTCAATTTCTTGTGGACTCAGCACAGAGTTAATTGGCTGCTGTAAATTGCTTTGCTCATTCTTGTGTTTCATTTCATTACAATCACTGGCTTTTGGTTTTTCTTCACTTACTGACGGAGAATTGTCTAAATTTTGTTTTTGTTCCTGTACAACAACCACACTATTAGCAGATATTAAAGAAATTGGTGCCCCGTGCGAAGTCCTAACATTCATTCCAATATCGTTCGAATTCTTATCAAAAGATACATCGCATGTCATGGTTTTAGCGGAGGCCTTAGAATTGTTAACTTGCTCGTCATTCTTGGATATTAATGAAGTTTGAGTTTGCAGTGCAGATTTACACGTCACCACAGGCATTGAATCGAGTGTTTTATTACTTTCAGCCGGTGTAACACTTCGAATGTGAGATGCGGAAAGCGGGATTGAAGTTTGGGGTGCACCTGGAGGGGAATCTGAAGTTGAAATCGGACTGACTTTGAGGTGCATGACGGATGTGCTTCGTGGCGCTGTGAATGTGCCCACACTTGGCTTTGTGTGAGAAGGCGTAAAACTTTTTGATGAAATAGCCTGTTTCGCTGGCACTATTTTCGTTGGACTGTCATTTTTGACAGCGTATCGTTGTACAGTATTTGTACCGACATCGTTAACGAAACTCTTTGGTGCTACAGGTAAACATCCAACTGATAAGTTATTATATGTACGCGGAGAAAGTGGCCTGTGTACTTTCTCTTCTGAAGATCCTCTTTTCAATTGACTTGTGTCAGAAGTCTGAATTTTAACCGTTTTCTTTTCTTCACATTTGTTTATGGGAATCTGAATGTTTGAATTTACAGATGACGTCATTGTAGAAGGAGGTACAACATTAGATGGTATTCCGGTCTCGGGCACTGGTGTGGGGCATATACCAACATTTCCATGTGGAAATGGTGTCGGCAATTCTGACGGCACCTCCAAATTAGCTAACACTTTCGTTTCCGATTTGACAACTGTTAAATTCGGCGGCAAGATGTTTTTGATTTCCAAGGGAATTGAGTTATCATCGTCTTTCGAATTGTCCGAAATAATATCAACGGGCGCTGAGGAAAATGGTTCGTTTCTAAAAGGTTTTGTAGTTAAATCAGTTTTTGAAGCACTGACAGTGGAGGTAACGGCCGCCAGCGTATTTGAACACGACATGAGGTTCGTAGTAATCGACTGTGAAGTCATTTTCTGGGAATAGGAAGGAGACACTGAAGTTATTGTCACACCAGTAAACGCGTTACTAGATTCCTTGACAGAATTAGATGGACATTGATCGATGTTTGTAGGTGTGATCGTAACATCTCTTGGAATTTGCAGCTGTTTTGTTGGCAATATGTTTGAATTTGAAAGTTTTATAGAAGTGTCCAGTATCTTCTCATCAACAGGTGTCATTAAGTTTGTTTGCGCCTGACATTTTGGTGTAGTAATATGACTTAAAGGTACGCGTGGTGGAGCTGCCTTCACAGGAACTAGAGTTGGACCGGGTCTCGTTTCAAATTTACCTACTTTCACATCCGACTTCAAACTTACAGTCCCATCTTCCAATTTTGAGAATGGATTTAATTTAGAGAGTTGAGGTGTTTGAAGACTTTCTAATGGTTTGATGGGCTGAATTCGTAAATCTACACTTTGATTCATGTTTGTTTCACGTGGTTGCGATCCCGTATGCTTGGTTGCAACAGAATCGGTCGCCCTTTTTGTTGTCTGCTGTTGTGATTGTGATTTTTGTGATAGCGAAGCTTGACTGGCGTGAGATACGATTAGAGATTCATCTACTGAAAAGATTTGCTTGTAAGGCGTTTCACAGCAAGGGAGTTCAGAATTGGTTGTGTGTACTATTTGCACCGATGTCTGAATAGATTGGGATACACGTGATACATTTACTTCTGGAGGTTTCGGTGACGGAGTTATCGTTAATCCCGGTATTGATTCAACAACTTTTTGATTAATGCTTGTGCTTTTGTTTACATCTTCTAAAAATTCTCCTCCAGATTCATTTATTGCCCCTAGGACTGGCTCTTTTATCGATCTAGTGTTGGCAAAATCATGCTGAATAGCTCCATCCCTCGTTGGCGGGTCGTTTGCAACTGTTACAATAAAATATTTACAATTACATACTTGTACACAAAAATTCAATACACGTCACATATTCAATACATAAAACTGCTGGGTCCTGTGATTTTCACTTTTATTATAATTGAAATGTTTGTGAAAAGGTGCTGAGGTGAGGGGTTTGGACCCGTTAAGTGTTTGACCCCCACAAGGAAACTAGGAAAGGGGCATGCCTACCTCTAATTCTCCTTCTCTGATTTTCGGCTTCGTCTACAAAAATACTAGTAAATGAGATAAAAGAACAAATATGAAAAGTTTTACCGCTCTTTATTAATGCTAGTGGAGTATGAGCATCCATCTTTATCTTTTTGGAAACAATATGTTGTTTGTTGCTAGAATTATCCAACATTTCTGGGCCACGCTTCTTTGGTGCTGCTAAGACACTTCTTTGATGGAATTGGATGCCTTTGGTACGAGCCGATGGTTGATCGACTTCATCGTCAGATGACATGATGTCGTCCTCCACTTCGTAGTCTTCATCATTTTCATCATCTTCATTATCATCGATATCTTGATCGTCTTGCGCCTCTTCATTAATTATTCGCGTATTTAATTGAGCTTGCTTCTTTTCTTCTGCAGTCAAAAGAACTTTAGTGGCTAACGCTGCAGCCGCCGTATGAGAAGATGCAAGTAATCTAGCAGCTGCTGCCCGGCTGGTTTCTGGAACTGGAGAAGGAGGGCTTGTTCTCATAGAGCTAGGTACTAATGGTAACGGTGAAAGACGAGTTGACCTGAGCGGAGAACTTCTCAAACAATGTCCGTGTGAAGGTTTTCGAATACTAATACCTTGGGACGAATTGCTAGTTGGAGAGACTGATTCAGAAGCTTCAGTAGCAGCGACTTTTGGTTGAGAAGATGATATCACATCCTTTGTAGTAAGCGTTGAGAGACCCCAAATAGGTTCGAAGTGTTTCACCTAATAATATTTGTACACCTTTTAATTTAATCAATCACAAATGCAAAACACACTGCTGCCAAAAATTCTATTCTCCAGAATGAGCAAGAGTATTTTACGTACAAAATACAATATAAAAATACTTAATTCCATTACCAACGTTCAAAATCCTATTACTTCTTCAACACATAAAACATTTAACATGCTTTGAATCGAAACATCGGATAGAAGATAGTTTAAAAAATTACTCTCAGTTTAATCAGTTAAAAGACGCCCACGACGGGCGCCCGCGGTTTTAACCGTCTAACCGTACATAAATGAGCACAGACTGAGAACTAAAAACGCATTTATAATGTAACTGTAACTTAATTCGTAGAAAAATAGGGTCCGTTTAAAATACAAAAATGTGAAATCTTTTTGAAATGTTTTAAGACATTATTTAATAATAGACACGTTTAAAGGTTTTATGGCAATTTCATCAACCTATTTTTCTCAGCCCTGATACTGAAGTGAATACAGATTTAACAACATGATGTTTCCTCACCTTCCAAGGGTCCAGTTTCAGTCTTTCCCTTTCCGCTTCCTGCTTGTTTCTCTGTTTTTGTTCAGGTGTAAACTCTCCAGTCGAAAGTTTTTCTGTCCATTCTGTACACGCTTTTGCAAAGAATTCATTGTTCAATGCCGAGCCGTTTAATCTGTTTAAGAGTCAAAACAATAATTTAATTGTAAGTTTGGTTTAAGACGTACATATTCTTTTATTGTTCGTTGGTTTTAGAGTTAATGAGAATTCAAATATGCATCATATTTGAGGTGGCAATGGTAAGGTAAATAAGCAAATACAATAGTTTGTGTGAACAGTGTGAATCTGTGAATTGAAGTACTTCGGACACACAGAAAGAAAACACAGAGGACAAACAAGTAAAATACTATTTGGGGTAATGATGGCTACTCTAATCTATAATTAGATTTACAGAGAAATGTAAGCAGGGTTGGTAGAATTTGAGTACGTAATTTTTTGGACTAAATGAGATTTGACACATTTTTGAGTTATAAAAATGTAGAAAGAGTTGGAAGTGCACAAACATTGTCGTTTAGATAGATTTCTTTATCTACAAAAATGATAGTAAAATAATTTAGAAATAATAATATAAACTATTGAATAAAATCACAGATTTGGTATTTTTGAGGTTCACTAACAATAAGTTTCTAAACTTATTGCATTCATTATTTCACAAAATATGTTATAATGTACTTACTTGCGTTCTCCATCACTTCCGATAGTATCAACTTCTGGCAACAGTTGCCACAATTTGTACTGATACAATGGGGGTAGCATGGCCATAGTATGCTTATTTAAAATTGCTCTCAGATTGACGTGTGTCAAAATTGAACCGGGTGTCTCCAAATCTATGCACCCCTCCCTCTTTGTTTGTTCGAGTTGCTCAGCTGTTGACAATTTCCTATTATTTCTTTTCCTAGGACGTCCACCCCCAAATCCAGGTATAGAGTCGAGTATTTCTTTCATTGTCCTTGCTTTGGGTGAAGTAGGAGATGTGACTGCAAGTTTTGCCTTCTCCTCTTCCGCAGCTTTTACTACAGAATAAGTCATAAAACAAGTTATAGTCTTAAAATTGCTATACATTTTTTAGCTTCCAGATCAGTTTTTGAAAGCAAGCTAACGAACATAATTCTTATAGTTAGAGATGTAGCTGTAACAGTTGTAATAACAAGTGGCGATTGTAAATATAGACTTTCCAATGTTAAAGAATCGGATAACGTTATCGTTATTTGTTAGAAGGTAACAAAGGAGGTGAGGGAAGAGATCAAAATCATGAAAAACTGAAATAAGTAAAATGCTTACGACTTTCGGCAGCCAATGTGGCTTTAACGACGGTTCGTGTTCTGTATGTTGATGTAGTTGGCGTGCTTGGTAACCGGGATGGAGTGAAAACCCGCTTTCTTCTTTTTCTTCTTGTCGAAACCTTTCCAGAAGCAGACTTCGGTACGGAAGGCGGGGTTTGTTTGTTATTAACTCGATTTGCCGAGGGGGGTCTTCCTGGTCCAGGTCGTTTTATTATTGGTGACGGTAATGGTTGTGACATTAAAGCTGAATCTGATATGATAATTGCGTCTGTCGTATCAGCCACTTGTAATGGCGTTTTCTGTCTTTGTCGCGGTCTTTGAGCTTGTTGTTGGAGTTGATGCTGCTGCAGCATGAGAGTTTGTTGACGCTGTTTCTGAAGTCTTTGTAATTGTATTTGCTTTTGATTTCTGCGAGCTTGGTGGTTGAAAAGTGGAATAAGTTCTTGCTCTTCCTCAAAAAATTGTGTTTCAAGCATTGTTGATGGATCGAAACGATGATCCACTTCTTCGTGAACATTCCTGTCATCTTGATGACCAATGGAGAAATTGCTGCTTGAATTACTACTTGTTGCAGCCAAAAATCTATTAATCCCACTTCCTCGACTATGGCCACTACCAAGAGTTTTAATTTCGTATCCATGACTGTAATTTAAATTTAAATGCTGTAATTGAGGAGGGTGCTGCTGTTGAAGAAATTGGTTATGATGACGGTGGTGCTGATGAAGACTATGACCATGAATCATACTTCGATTGGAACTGGTTGTTGAATTTGAACTTTGCACAAGTGGAGAAACTGTTGTCCTGTCCGGTAAAGGGGTTTTGATTTCAAAGATTGTTATCTCACTTGAAATAGATCTTATGGACATTTTAACTTCTTCGGACAGCGTTGATGTCTCAGGAATGTTGGTGTGCCTTTGCCCAGACATAACGTAGCTCTTAATTTAACACAATAAATTGTTCACACTATCAACTTACATATTTGCGTGTTCACAGAATTAACTGTTTATTCGCCAAGAATACATGATCAACAACATTCAACGATTCAACATTAGTCATCCGTCCATAACCACAACTTATTCATTATCAGCTGGCTGGGGCTGGACGCAATTATACGTTTTAGTAAGTCCCTTTTCCGGGGGGTGCTTGGCAGCGTGTACTGTGCATAAGCGACGGGTTATCAATTTGAAATCATTCCTATTGAAAAATAGTAAGAAATAATACTTAAATTCCAAAAAATAGACACATAAGACTTTAGAATGTATTCAAGTAATTCGACTATATCAATTATATAATAATAATAACTAACCACATATTTTCATGAAATTTAAAAATTAAAAGATAACTGATTGCAGTTGAATACTGAATTGCACATCATCCCATAAACCAATGTCGCTTGCTTTTGCAGCAAAACATAATTATGTTGATTAAGTTGATTTTGAAACTACAATGCATGAAGTAGTAGTAAAAGACTGACATTTACTTTAAACGTTTGCCGAACCGACACAAGTAATAAGCATAAAATTATTACTAAGTTATACCAACGAAATGTTTTACCTTTTGAGAATAAATGACAATTTCACTGCACCGACTGCAGTGTTAAGCCCTACCGATTAATGATTAGCTATTCATGTGTCGTTTACGTTCATCACGAGCCAAATATTTGTCATTTGTGTGAATACAGAAAATCACTATGAAATGATTGATATTGATAAATTGTATATTGAGGTTTAAACCGCTGTTTCGTATAATTTCGTAAAAAGTTTAACAATGATACAAAACCATTAGTTTGAGTTAACCTCTATTATTTTATTAGTGGTCAATAACTATTGATTGAGTAAGGGTACTCTATTTTTAAAATAAGGTTACACTTCCTTGGGGTTACAGCTAATATTACCCACTACCCACTTTTGTAACCGTTTCTACAAATATTATTTGCAAGTTGTTATTATTTCGCGATAAAGGGCGAAGAAAAGTGGGTTACAGTGTGATTTCTAGCTGCAATCCCAAGTGTTACCTAATTTTACAATAGTAGAGTACCTTACTTAATCAAGGGACCCTTTGTTGAATGACCACAAAAAGGGAACTTTTTCGCTTAAATTCCCGTGTGTTTGATTGAGTACTAAGTATTACCACGGAACATGATTGCATACATTTAAACGATTATTTATAAAAAATTATTAGTGAAGTGAAAAGCTATTTTGGAGACAAATTATTATGCTCCACTCATTTCAGCAGTCAAGAGAATAATAATGAAAGATTATTAGTTGGATTTTGGACCGGTTAGAGAAGGTGGGAGAAACTCAGAAAAACTTTATTACTTTATTTCCCATTTCCAGGGAATTAAGAATTTTTAGAATTTCCACACAATCTTGCAATTTTGAAGGGAATAAGGGAAGACAAACACCTTCAGAAACGAAAGAAAATGACGATTTAAAAACTAATTAAAGTTTACACTTAAAAAAGAAATTAATTAATTAATTTTCAGTTAGCTGTTAACTATTAAGCAATTAATTATTTGAATTTGGGAGGAAAAAGAAAATTTTTATATAAAATTAAAGAAATGAGAATAAATTGTCAATTTTAACACCAAAAGTATACGGGAAATTAAAATTAAGATAAGCGAAAAATAAAAATTAACCAATACAAAAAATGAATTGTAAAATTGGCGAAATTTGGGTAATGGGAAATTAAAAAATTGAAGGAAATAAAAAATGTCTCCTAACACCTAAATGGTAATGATCCCTACTCCCTTCTCGTAACTATTCTCCTTCTCACCACAATTTCTCTTGTCACTTGGTACCAAAAATTATTGGAATCCAGGATTCCGAATTTTTTGCATTGGTTATTTGTATGTCATTCCACTCAAACTAACAGCTGGGGCATAAGTTCAGTTGGAGAGGAAACACCTAAAAAATATAACAAAGGCAAATTTTGTTTTTAGTTTTAATTACAAGTTCTGTGCCATTTTTGAAATGTTTTTAAACTTAGAAAAACTCTTAATATATATTTAGAGTCGAGTTTTTTTAGTAATGAAAAAATACAACTACTAACATCACTGATTTGGAAAATGGAATTATGAATTATTACCGACTCCAGACTATGGCCACTCCTGTGAGATAACGAAGACTAGATTGTGAATTACGATTATTTGTCATAATTATTATTAACTTTCATTAAGTTCCATTCACTGTCTACTGTCTACAATACCCACAATGCTATGCATGATGTATGCTGGTACGAATTACTATATTTTTATTTCTTGTTTATCATTTATTTCAATGACAAAATGACAATGTTAAATCTAGGACGAATGAAATGGATAATATTTCACTTTCAACATAATATTATTGTCATTATTAGATGAAAATAAATAATTATAATATTGAATATACACATCAGCCATCAGCATATCAGTGCATAGTAATACAATACATACACTATTGTTATTTGTTATTGTTGAATATAAAATATAGGTACGTTTTCAGTTCTTTAGCCATTGTTCAACATGACTGAGCGACATCGAATTATATTAATCGACCAATAAAAAATAAATTAAAATTGAGATGTGAAAAAAGTAGTTTACACACTTTTGCAGGGTAGCATTAGACAACATACGAAGGAAAGCAGGGTGACCCACCGTTGACCGTCGTATTTAACAAGTTCAAGTTGTTGGTTTAAGTTTGATTTTTGTTAGCCTTTGAGCCTTGAATTGCGTATATTGTATATGTAGTACAAGAGTACAACCTAATCTAATCATCTAATAGTCAAAATTTCGAAATTAATAGTCTATCGTGACACAACTCTTCACACCAACAACATGACGTCCACCATCAGTCAGATGTCAATTTACAGTTTCAATTCGATCAAAGTTTATTAATTATAATATTATATTATTATTAAAAACACCACACAATCACACAACTCACACTTCAACAATAAACCACATTGCACATGACTCACACTGCTGACTGTATGTCTTTTATGGTATTACAAATTAGTGACAACATAACTATCTAGAAAATGTAATTATTTATAATAATTACGAAGTTACGACCCTGAAGAAATTGAAACAATTCACTGGCCACAAAACCAAATCATTGTTGACTGTGTTTGTAAATACAAATAGTAATTCAACATTCCAAACACTGTAGTAGGTGGCGTTGTGAAGATAGCCGACCCGATCGACAAAACCCGAGAAAGTATGAAAAGATTCATTCAATTGAACTTATGTTTTCCTTATGTTTTCGGAAAATAAGGGCTTTGGCGGCTTTCATGTTCTTTTGAAAACTTCATTTTTATGTTCTTCCTGTTCCCCACGGAAAACAAAGAAAGGGAGTTTGTCCTTATCGTAGAGAGAATTGCAAATAATCTTTTCATCTTCCAATGAATTTCACCTAAAGGGTGAAGGGTTGTTGTGTATAGCTTTTACTATTGGTGGTGCCAATTTTCGAGATTTTCAGGGACCAAACCAAACCGATTCTATCTAAACCCAAACAATACCGAATCTATCTAAACCCAAACCGATTCTATCTTTCTATCTAAACCCAAACCGATTCTATCTTTCTATCTAAACCCAAACCGATTCTATCTTTCTATCTAAACCCAAACCGATTCTATCTTTCTA
>JABASD010003786.1:0-18195 GCA_019776165.1 Pogonognathellus flavescens | reverse complement strand
AAGCCCGGTGAGCCCATATGTAGATACGTCCTTGGTAAAGTATGTTACAGACTCAATTACGTTTGAGCTAGTCATGCATACTTGTTGTTTTTAGTTCAAGTAAGAAATTATGCTTAGGTAAGTTATAAATATGTCTCTAGTCTCAATATGAGTTCAGATTAGTTGAGCTCATACATATTAATAGTAATTAAATATTAATATCATAATACTGTTAAAAATTTGGCAATTTTATAAAGAAAAACATGATTCTTTGACTTCTATGACTTTTAAACAGTGTATAGAGTATATTATAGCATTAAAAATTGAAGATGCAAGGAATCCTAATACATCGTGTTAATAAACCTAACCTAAAGATTGGATGTAAGTAAGGCTAAACTTGTTGGACTTCGGACCTACAGACAGACGGACATAATAAATCATAAATTGATTCTCGTAAATCTCCAACAAGTTTGGCCTTAATAAAAGGTAGACCATGATTGTTAAGTAAATCTCATGGGAAAAGTCCGAAAAGTAGATAGGGTTTATATAAACAATATAGGACGAGAAAGACTGCACTGGCAGCATGATGAAAGGTCTTGAACGTGATTGTGATAAGTTTGTGATGACTGAAGCAAAAGTTGAGCGAATTAACTCAAAGGGCGGAGACCACAATATTAATTGTGTCATTTCTGCATTGCATTTCACGATCAGTTTAGCGGTAAATTATGCCTCCATCCAATAAACTACAAAAATCCATTTATCTGTTTATAAACAGCTTATTCACAATTGCATGAGAAAGCTGATAACCTATAATACCATAATATCTTCTTTAACAAATAATACTTACAATTTGTTATTCCAATGACTAGGAATTCTATTAAATCTAACACGTATTGCAGAAATAGTACTTAACTACACTATACTAGCTAGATTGGATTGGAAAAAATTGGAAGTACTATGTTTATAATATGAAAAAAAAATAATTTACTATTTACACTGATGTTGATGAGAGAAAATTTTAACAATAATAATTTCCTTACAAACGAGTAGAAAAACAAAATCTTCATATTTTCTATACAGAACACTTTTCCATTTACAAAACGTAAACCTCAACAAACTTGGCAGCATTTCTTTGGCTTCTGCAAATATGACAAACTATTTTATTAGCAATTTGATTCAATAATCTACTGAAATGATTAATAATAATAAATGCATTCAAAAGATTGATTTTTACATTACCTTTAATCCTAAGGCCACTTCAAGAACACCTTCGAGAATATTTTTCATCCCCTCTCCAGTACGAGCTGAGCATTCGTAGTAAGCAGATGCTTTAATTTTAAATGCCATAGATTCTCCTTGTTCTTTTGTTATTGGAATTTGGGCATACCTTTCGCCTGCTGATCTCGAATCCATCTTACTGCCAATTAAAACAATTGGTACATCTTTACCGCAATGGTATCTCACTTCAGGGGCCCATTTTGTGTAAACATTTTGGTAACTGCTAGGGTTACTAACTGCAAAAGTCAAAACAAAGACATCGGCTGCTCGATAACTTAACGGTCGTAGTTTATCATATTCTTCTTGTCCAGCAGTGTCCAATATTTCTAAATCCATCTTCCAAGTTCACAGTGGGAAATTAATTGCTTTGCTGTTATACACCAAATTGCACTTCGTTTTACAATTATTGCTTACATAGTTTCCTTTAAAGTTGATCACGGTCGTATGATTGTCAAAAACGGTTGGTGTATACTCCTTGGGGAAAATTCCAGTTGTCCATACAATATTCATACATGTTTTCCCAACAGCGCCATCCCCTACCATTACCATCTTAAAATGCTTTGAAGGAGTTCTTGTCAAGCGTGGGGCCGAAATCGGCACTTGAGATATGTGCACAATCTAAAAGTGACAATTCATTGAATCGAATAGAAAGTTTTAAACTCTTATTGTTCTTCTCATATATAAAGATTGAGTTATAATTTATAATTATTAGTTAACCAAAATTTTGTTTCAAATTATTTAAAACATAAATGGAATATTTATTTATTACGATTTTTTATAGTATCTTGATTGTGTAACTGACTCAAGTAAGAAATTGACTATTTTTGCAACAAAAATTGTTTTATTTTAAATACTAAACAAGCTATTTTCCTATGTTTATCCAAAATATTATCAAAAACTTAAAATAATTTTCGATATTCAAAAATCAAGTAAAGGTGAAAGGGTCTAAAATATTCTGCCCGTGATTGACTTCAACTATTTATTATAATATCATTTAATTGGCATAAGGCAATAGAGCTTGTCAGGAATCTTATTGGTAAGATTGAAATATTAAGTTCAATATTCTAGAAAATTATAAATCAAATAAATCATTGTCATTAAGAATTAAATGTTTCTGTGTAATTACTAATTACTTTATTATGTTCTCCGTCGTTTGATACTTCTTTAATGGAAATGAGTTTTAATTTTGCAGCGTCAATTATGTCATCTAATCGCAAAAGATTTTCTTCCACCTTTTCCAGTAAAGGATTGATTCTTAGCTCAGAATTTGTCGAAACCGACGACAAGTCCATTATCATTGTTTTAGAGAATTCAGTATTCTTACAATCAGAAGGTAGGATAACATCCGAAATATGATCGTTTCCAGTTTTCCTGAGGGCGTCCAGTACTACATTATAATGTTTAGGACTTTTCCTAGTCAACAGCATCATAAGATGATACACTTGTGTATCAACAGTATTATGTGATTCCTGTAAGTAAAATAAGTACAGATACAAGATTCAATTCAATAGTATGATATTAATTAACGTTGTGCATAATTGAAACACATTTATTATCATTATCGTATCATTCACAAAAACTCCAGTCAAAAATAAATACATTAATTTGTGTGCAGTCTGTCGATCTACTTATTGAACTGAAAGTCCTCATGAATCACTCAAAGCCGTGCCAAGGGGGGGGAGGAGCACTGGGGCAAGTGCCCTCCCCTTGCCCGGAGAAAAGGAGTTATTTGCAACCGAAGGCCGCATATTAGTCCTTTTTTAGTTTGTTTACGATTGGGTCCCCCAAAACCCACTTATCAGTTCGTAGCTTCCAAAGAGATATCCCGGGCACGCCCTTGTAAGGTGACGTCACCGACGTCTTGTTTATACCAAAATACTCAAAATTAATTGAGGTAATTAAATTACACACAATTGTCGCTTCTCGTTTTACTATTTCAATTTGTTATAAAATTATTAGATTTTAACTTACAACTGTTTCCTTTTCGTTAGCTGAAATCACGCTGTGTTGAATCAAGTGTACCATCAGAATGTTGAGATTTGTAGTAGATTGTGTAATGTACACTAAATTGTTCTTTATTCCTGATACCCAGTTTTCATTCTCCATATTTCAGAAACTTCAATTGAATAACATTTAGAAAATAATTCAGGATGTAAGTAATTCATCGAAACAAACGAATATATTATGGACTGTAAAAGTGGAACTATAATTTTAACTTACTTTAAAGTCTTTTTAGACTTGAAAACTAGACTTAATTATTACGAATAAATTATATTTTAAGAAAATTGCTGCAAAGAAATAACATACGGAAAGTTGTTGTAGAAATGTGGGAATAGATAATATTTTATCTGCAAACATTATTATCAAGACCACCAAACACCAAACCAAAGAAATGACTATGCTAGGAAAAGTAGCAGCATGTGTGTCAAAGCATGATTATAAGTTATATTATAAGTTATCATTAAAAATGCAGTTTACAGTTTAGTCAGTAAACTATATACAAGTACCTAACTTTAACATCTTACTAAATTAGTTAATACTGTTAAAGTTGTGCTTGTTGTAATTGCACATTCCAACGCTTTTATCTCACAGGAAATAGCGGGTATATAGTATATAACTAAATTGATAAATATGATTCGTCAGTGTAGGGTACAAGATTCTCAAAGGTTGAAAAACAGTTGGGTGTCATATTCTTGTGAAAGAGCAAGCGAGGACAAACGAAAAGAGAAGTGACAAGTTTAAATACATGCAAGATGCAACTGAACTAGAATAATAAATTAATGAACCCTTCATGACAAACGATATCAGTAAGACCTCACGATTGTTTTCAATTGTTCATGATGTAAAAAAATATTCACTTTTGACAGTTATGGTATTTCACTTAACTTACAGACCTGTGTTTGTGTTGTATATATGTTATAGAAGTTTTTGACAAAAGTTTGTCCGCTTACACAGATAGACAGACAGACTGATTAGTCATTCGTATGAAAACCTTACATGTTCGGTCTTAATTAGTGATGCTGTTGATTGATGAGTGATGACGACTGCTCAATAAAATAAACAGCTATTTATTTATTTAATGTTGGGTTGGGATTGAGAGTAATTTTATTTATATTATAGTAATAAATCTCTCAACCGCGTGTCTACAAAATCCTGATTTCCAGAAATAACCAATAATTTAATAAAAAGTCAGTAGAAAGATTTAGACCTTAATATTCGACGCAATATTAAAAGGGCGAGTTAAGTAAACTATGAAGATTTCCGTGAATTTAAGATATTTAAGTATAATCCAACCTGTGTATTCATAAATTTAATGAACTAGTAATAGTAATAACAATTCTCAAGTATGTCACTATCGCAGAATAGAATTAATGTGGATTGAAATAGAGAAATATTTTTGGCCTGTTGAAAACTTCTATACTTACCTTAATTGTTTCGATTTTTTCCTAATTGGCTCAATTTTCTATCATCAAGGGCCGACTTTGTCAGACAAACCAGCTTTTGTATTTTATTAGTAGTAGGCAATACAAATATTTCAATTTCGCATTTTGATTTGTATTCCTTACATATTTTACATTAAAAATTGACTTTTTTGGAAGCCTGGTGGGAGGCTAAATACGCCCCTTGTCATGAAACCCAAATATCAAAGAAAAATTGCCGGCACTCATAGAACAAATATATGGAATTTTATGTCGAACAATAATCTAAATTAAGAAAGCAGTGCAATTATGGACAACAGAAATATTTTATACGGTAAATAAATTAAGAAAAAAATATTTTTATTTATATGATTATTTTAATTTTGTTAAAGTATGGTTTATTTTTTGAAATACCTAATCATGAAAACAATGTCTACCTGTAAACGCAATCCGCAAATCACAGGGATGCCAAAAAGTTTGTGTTAAGCAAAGGTAGTAAAATATCTTTACTCATTTTACTGTATTAAATAGTTTACATCAACTATTATCATATTATTAACTTCAGCTACTCTAACTAATAAGTATGTACTTAGAATATTCAACTCACTCATTTTTGTCATTATTATTAATGTTAGAGAAATAAGTTTGCAGTTTTGCCAAAATAACAACAATAATTTTACAAAAATGTAACCTATTTATTTCAATTCTTCTGGCGATTAATGAAGAATAATTACATAAAATCGCATTCTAAAAAATAGAGCATTAAATTGTGGCAAATTTTAATGCAAAATGTTGGGAATTTATTACGCTGTATTATGACTACCTAATACATGATAGGAATCATTCAATATACGAATTCATTCAACCTGAAATATATAACCAGCTTTGTGTCATTTTTCTCTCGCAGTCTCTTTTCATACTATGCAGAGCAAGTATTAGCAAACCGCGTTCAACAACAAAAAATTAAAAACGCAAATTATAATATTATCAGTATTGACTTTAGAGACTATTGTCATCGCACCAAGCTATAGAGTTAAAATGAGTACTCCCTTAATGAGAGAAAGCTGGCAAACGTATTTCGCAATATGTGATAAACTTCACTTGGGACCATTGACTTTGAATCAAAAAACGGGAGAAGTGGAAATTGTGAAGAGCGTACTTAGAATTCGGTGCTGGTATTTTAATCACATCGTTGCTGGAATTGTTATACTTTACTTCATTACTTTCCTTCTAGTGCAATTGTTTACAAAACCAGCTCCATACGGGCTTGTTGTGACAATCATTAATCTGATGTTAGTACTAACGCTGATGTATGTAATTTGCAGTAACAGTGGTTTGTTAATATCTTTGGAAAAGTCAAAACACTCTCTTAACCTCTTTTTACATTCCGACAAAAATTTTACACGTAAGCTTTATTTATTATTAAATCAACTAATAATACTATATCATTTGCGGAAGACACCATATTTGCGGAGGTATTATTATAAGTTAAAGTACTGGCAACTAATTTTAGTTGCGGCGGAAGTATTTGGCGGAAGGGACCCTACTGTGCTTAGCTTGAAAGTTTTGACTTCCATTCTTATTATCAACTATCCTAAAATCATAAACCACGGTTACTGGTAAATTTCACAGCGTCATAGATAACAAGAGAAAACCGTGCCCTTCGTTTCCTGCAACGTATTTGTAGTAGGTGTAGGTATGTTTGGAAATGGTATAAATAGGACCGATTTTGACAATAATCTAATCTATGCAGTACTGTGAAAACGGGTATACCTAATAATATTACTTAAATCGAGAAAGTACTAATATTAATCATTAAATAGTTTTCAACGCAAAATCCTTACTGAGCCTGAGCTGAAATTACACAAGTGCATAACAAATTACAAAACCGAAAGAATTTGCAAATAATATAGGGCTTGACTTTTTCTATGAGTATACGTAGAGGTTGGAACTTTCGAGATTTTCAGGAACCAAACCAAGCCGGTGCTTTATGAACCCACACCAAACCAAACCAGCTCTCTAAAAAATCTCTAGGAAACAAACCGGAACCGTATCAGTTATACCCAAACTGGAACCAAACCAAAATTTTAAGCAAAATCCGTTGCAAAATCCCATAATTAGTGAAAAAAATTATTTTTTTCTGAATCGGTAAGAACGTGCATTTTTACACCAAAAATACACATTTTATGATAATTTCTACCGCGTTTGGTAAAGCGGTCAGTTATAAAATAGAAACAAAACCATTCGGGAACCAGACCAAATCTGTACCGGATTTTGATCAAAATTAAAGAACCAAACCGGACCAATCGAGATGGTTTGGCTTGGTTCTTGGTTCCGGTTAACCATTCCCACCTCTAGAGCATAGTGGCAAACAGCCTTCATTTATATTTTGCGTCACATAAAAGTCCTTCTGCAATTACTTGTGCTGCAGCTTCTCCGCAAATACTTCCCCCGCAATTAATGTACCTCCGCAAATAATTCCCTCTGTAAATGATAGGTAAACCGAACCAATACTAAATATTCAACTGTTATATTAATCATTCAATTAATGTTTTTTAAATGCAGGGCTCTTTTCTAATGATTTGGAAGAAATGGTGGGGGAAATTGACAAAATTGGGGTTCTAACGAGATCATTACTTCGGTCCTATTCAGCACTTGTTCTTCTTCTGCCCACGCTTACATTTATCCTGGAAGAGCATCCATTTTGCCCAATTATTGATTTTTTATATCCGTCCATTACTAATAATGTTATCACAAAAATAATTCTTTCAATTTTTTTATTGTTCTTCAGTTGTTTCGTAATTGCGTCAATGTACCTGGTGATAATTGTTGCTATACTATTCATCACTTATTTTAACAACTTAACAAAATTGATTATTTTTAACCCTTTGAAACCTCAAGAAACAAAATATTCGTTCAAATCTGCCGTACGTGTATACAAAATGATATATTTAGTTAACGAATATTGCAATGAATTGTTGTATTACATTGGTCCTGCAGGCATTGCATATTCAATGGCTTCACAATTGTTATCCATCTTCTGTACTGTGCGTTTTTATACTGCGTTTGGAATGCCTTACTATTTATTTATGCCAATTGCCACTCTCAACGGATTTGCCACCCAATATGGCGTGTTAAAACAGTTATCAACGTTTTATTTGCAATCCATTGAATTTGTAAGGGCATGGTCGATTCATCCACACTTTGACAAAAGGTATTACGGCCGAATTTTACGCTCTCTTCGTCCAATTCAGTTTCAAGTGGGACCCTTCTTCACTTTTAAGCTCTCCACATTCTCCACATTCATGTACGCCTTGATCAACCATACTATCAATTTACTACTGGGCGTGTAAGCGTAATAAATCATAAATCGGCAATAATATTTTAGTATTATTAACATAACAGCATTTTGAATTGTAAAACTTTTCTATATGATTATGTTTAAATTTTAATTTTTTTTAAACTGTTATTATTTATTTATTATAAGTAGGTAAACCAAATTTATTGCGGTTTACTAACTAAATTAAGTATAGATGTAAATGATTGGAGTAGGAATTCGTAAATGAAAATTGTACCTTTGTGTTTGTAATTGAAATAATATAAGCTACTGTAGATACAGGTATTAAATAGAAGTATATTTTATGTGAACCAAAAATTAATTTTGATTTAATCTTATTCATCTGCGAGGAAAGTTTCTTTTGCGACTTTTATTCCATCTTGTTGTAATTGCTTCATTTAATTTTAAGACTTCAGGCCCACTTATACTGATGTCTCCTACAGACGATGTACTATTGCATTTTTATAACAAATGAATATGTGTGGAAATCTTCTAGTATTAAAGCAAAAATAATTTATTTAACTAAAACTGGAGAGAGATTCCAATGCAAATTTATTAAATGGTGAGTTAGGTAAACTATGAAGATTTTCGCGAAAATATGATTTATCTATTTTTAAGCACAATCCAAACGCTGAAGTCATAAATTATGAGCTAGTGATATTAATAGCAATGCAAGCATTTATTACTATCGCTATATAGTGGATTGAAATAGTGAAATACATTTTGATCGGTTAAAAACTTAATTGCTCAATTTTTTTCTTAATCGACTCAATTTTCTATCAACAAGGACAGACTATGACAGACAATTTATTAGTAAGTAGATAATACAAATCTTTCAATTTTGCATTGTAATTTGTATTTCTTACACATATTTTGTACTGAAAAAATTAACTTTTTTCGGAACCTGGTGGGAGGCCGGGCTATCCTAAATACGCCCCTTGTCATGAAACCGAAATATCAAAGAAAAATTACCTCCCCTCATGGAACAAATATATACGGAATTTTATGTAGCACAATAATCTAAATTAGGGAGGTAGGCAAGTGGAATTATGGACATAAAAATATTTTATCTGGCACGGGCTTTATTATAAATTAAGAAAAAAATATTTTTATTTATATAATTATTTTAATTTTATTAAAGCATGGTTTATTTTTTGAAATATCTAATCATGATAACAATGTCTTTCGGTAAACGCAATCCTCAAATTACGGGGATGCGGATGCCAAAAAAATGTGTGTTAGGTAAAGGTATCTGTACTTTATTATGTACATCAACTATATCATAATATTAGCCTGAGCTACTTTAACTAATATTTATTTATTTATTTATTTTTATTTATTGAATTGCCTTTGGCCAGCGGCCCTTGCATTTGTCGTTTTACATTTTGTATATAATTAATTTTGTACGGAGGGTTTACTTTAACTAATAAGTACTTAGAATATTCAACTCACTCATTATTAAGTAGCGTAAGCTACTTTATACGAATGGTGAAACCGTCTGTCCGTCTGTCTTTGACCGCTTTAACTCCCGAACGGATGAACACAATTCGTTCAAATTTCTCATAGGTAATCTCTGGGTCACAACAAATTTCCCAACAAATGGAGTCAATCGGTGACATTCAATGTTTAGTAGCGAAAGCTACTATATAGGAATGTGATGTCTGTCCGTCTGTATATCATTAATTCGATATCTCCACTACGAATCAACTCAATTCGTTCAATATTTGTCAAAGCAGTTATGACAACATAATTGACAAATCAGCTAATAAATTGTTATTTAGCATGCGTAATTGTTTTTCTTACGCTACTTTATTACATCCATATTGAATGTTTTATTGGAATTATTATTAATGTTAAAGAAATAAGTTCGCAATTTTGCAACAATAACAACAATAATTTTACAAAAATTTAACCTATATACTTGTTTAAATTCTTCTGACGATTGATGAAGTATAATTACATAAAATAGCATTCTAAAAATGGTGTATTAAATTGTAGGAAAGTTTAATGTAAACTATTTGGCAGCAACAACACGGCGAAAAGGACGAATTATTATTACTACATTATATATTATATGCATCATTAAATATGTGAATTCTTTCAACCCGACTGTCATTTTTCTATCGCAGTCTCCTTTCTTGTTATACAGAGAAAGTATTAACTACGAATACAAACCACCTTCAACAAAAACGTCTGGTTAGAAAAATTAACCAGGCAAACTATTAATTTAGTAATATTTAAGTAGAATAGAAGACATTTTATTGTATACTTTTAATTAAAAAAAATACATTTAACAGTTTTGTGTTTAGAGACTATTTATGTCATCGAACCAAGCTATAGAGCTAAAATGAGTACTCCCTTAATGAGAGAAAGCTGGAAAACGTATTTCGCAATTTGCGATAAGCTGCACTCTGGACCATTCACTTTGAATAAAAGAACGGGAGATTTGGAAATTGTGAAAAGCGTATTTAGAATTCGGTGTTGGTATTTTAATCACATCGTTACAGGAATTGTCATACTTTACTTCATTATTTTCCTTCTAGTGCAATTGTTTGCAAAACGGGCTCCATACGGGCTTATTGTAACAATCATTAACCTACTGTTAGCAATAACGCTGATATATGTAATTTGCATTAACAGTGGTTTGTTAATATCTCTGGAAAAGTCAAAACACTCTCTTAACCTCTTTTTACATTCCGACCAAAAGTTTACGAGTAAGTTCTATTTATTATTAATCGAACTAATGGAATCGGATCATATGCGGAGTTATTTATTATTTGAGGAAGACAACATTTTTGATTGCGAAATATTTATATGTCATACTTAATCACCCATTTAATAATTTTCAAATTGGTTATTTTGAAATTGAATGCAGGACTCTTTAAAAATGATTTGGAAGATATGGTGGGGGGAATCGACAGCGTTGGGGTTCTCACGCGATCATTACTTCGGTCTTTTTCAGCAGTTGCTATTCTTCTGCCCACAATTACGTTTGCCCTGGATGAGCATCCTTTCTGTCCACTTATTGATTTCTTTTATCCGTCCATTTCTAATCATTTCGTCACGAAAATATTTTTTGCAATTTTCCTATTGTACATTAGTAGCTTCACGATTGCGTCAATGTACCTGGTGATAATTCTTGCTATACTGTTCATCACTTTTTTCAATAAATTAACCAAACTGATTATTTATAACCCCGTCAAACCACAGAAAACCAAATTTTCGTTCAAATCAGCCGTACTTGCGTACAAAATGATATATGTAGTTCAACAGCATTGTAATGAATTCTTTTATTACATTGGTCCAGGTGGCATTGGATATCAACTGGTTTCACATTTGTTATGCATTTTCTGTACTTTGCGTTTTTATACTGAACTCGGAATGCCATTCTATTTAACCATGCCAATTGTCGCTATCAACGGATTTGTCACCGAATATGCCGTGTTAAAACAATTGTCAACGTTTTATTTGCAATCCATTGAATTTGTAAGAGCGTGGTCGACTCATCCACACTGTGACAAAAAGTACTACAGCCGAATTTTACGATCTCTTCATCCAATTCAGTTTCAAGTGGGACCTTTCTTCATTTGTAAGCTCTCCACATTCTCCACATTCATGTACGCCTTGATCAATCATACTATTAATTTACTATTGAGTGTGGCATCGTAATAAAGAATAAATAAACACTACAGGGGTGTATCTCAGGGTTCCAGGGGACCACTCCAAATTTTCCGAACTTGCACTAAAATATTTTTGCAATTTAAAAACAAAACAGTCCAAAGTATAAAATTCAACCCCAAAGTTAAAGTAACAAAAAAAGAGGTTTTCCGCTGCGAGCAAATGTATATAGTGGAATTTTGAAGTTTCCTGCGCCTGGGCACCATTACTAATATGAATAATATAAATAATTTAATGTGTGGAACTCTTCTAGATTATTAAATTGTAATCATTCTATTTTGTAAAAATTAAAAATCTATTTTTTTTCTGCAAGAGTAAACCAAATTAGTTGAGTTTACTAAAAAGTAAATGTCAATGACTAGAATGGGAATATTCCAAATAAAAATTATATTTGTAATTGAAATATGAACTACTAAATAAAAAACATTTCATGTTATTCAAAATTTAACTATATATATAATCTAATGTTTCAGGAAAGTCTCTTTCTGAAAATTTTATTTTCTTAATGAAACTGAAAGCATGAAACTCAACTGAAATATGTACTTTGCTTCATATATAAGCATTTTACATCAGAAGATTTAAAACTTTAATCAGATGTCAGCGAAAATACGATTTAGTTTTTCATTTTGTACAGATAATACAAACAGTGAGTACATTTATTATGTTACCTCTACTTTAGAAAACGCATTGATTGAATTGATCGGCGTAGTTTGTCATTACAATTGTTATTCGGCAGAATAACCTGAGATATATGGCCAGCCTGATAGTATACATTTTAATTTCAGTGAGATGACAGTAATAATGGCAATGATTATAGATTCAACATTTACAGTAATATTGGCAGTTGGCAGTAATAAAAAAGTAATGCATAGTTTATGTACTCAAGATTTATAATCCACAAAACAGAGTGAATGTGAAAATGTAACAGATAAAAGATAAAAACCGCTGATTAAATAAGCAAGCATATATAGTAGCTTATATGATATAATTTGTTTGACAATAAAACTTCATTGCCACAATATGATATCAAAACATTCTACTTTTAATGAGACACTAGGCAGATTATGTCAACAGTTAAAATTGTAGTTGATGTAGAAATGGAACCTAAATAAATACAAATTGAAAGTCGGTATATCTGCAACAATATTATGACCGACCACTGGTTGGTATTTGTAGGTTCGATTCCTTCTTCCACTAAATTTTACCTACTATTTCACAAAGCCTGTCTCATACAGACAAAGCCTCATAAAAATTAGTATTTTTACAATTTCTCCGAAGGTATAAAGTCTGATAACTTCCATTCATAAATATCAAACCTTTTAGCAATTAAACTCATAGTTATAGCTTATTATAACAATCAGTTGGAATAATATGAATGAATAAATAAAATAATTTGTAATGCATACCAAGAATTTCGAATGTAGAGACACGGAAATTATAAGCTTTCTTTGTTAATTGTTAGGTTTGTTCTTGTTCTGACTAAATACGATTAAAACCCAGTAAAGTATTTTACTTCAGGTCGCATGGACTCAAATGTAGCCACGACACATCTGAATGACATCGGTCTCTTATTTTTATTATGTTTCATACTATACTTTTTGTATATACGGTAAGTAGCTATAAAATGACGTTATACTAGCAGCATAGTGGATTAAACTGATTGAAGTCATAATAAAATATTATACCATACCTATAGGTTTACGCGTAAAAGTGTCTTCCAATTTTACTCCATACAACTAATCAATTAACTGATTTAAACTTGATTGCAGGTTGTTGAACAAGTAAGTTGTGTTCATTAAAGTTTTCAACACCCACATTTGATTTGAAAGGATGGAACTTGAGAAAACAGACCTGCAAACAGAAGACCTTATTGTCAGGAAACCTTCAGGTAACTTGTTTCACCTTTCCCTTTTAGCATTTAATTTAAATAATTTAATACAGAAAATGTGAATTCGGTTACAACTACTCAAAAATACCACCCAGAAGCTTTATTGTTGGATCAAACTTGTACAATAAATGTGGGCTGTTTGTAATGTTAAAATCCAGCTTTGGATCTTAAATGTCAATCAGGCGCGTAACCAATGTAGGTAAACCGTTGCCATAACAGGTACGGAAATGACGTCATAATCGAAAATAGCTTGAGCCAGTTGGATGAAATTTCATACGCAGATTTTTCATATTTTTGCAGAGAGAGACCATCCGACTGGCTGAAGGGATTTTTAATTATGAGCTTATTTCCATACCTTATGAGACAGACAATTGTTTACTTACATTGCGCGTAACTATAGGATGCCATTTGGGAGGGTCACAAATGGTTTGGGGGGTGACCCAAGTGTAAAAAATCGGTTATTTGCGGTCTGCGATCCCCCATAGGTACGCCCTTGATGGCCAGCTCTTTAGACATGGTAGTTTAAATTGAATTAGAAAATACAATTAATTAATAAAGAATCAAACAATCGATTGTGTGTAGCAAATATTATTTTATTATTGATTCAAAATTGAATGACTGTTCAACTTCGCAATTAAATTAAATGCTAATTATAAAAACGGTTGGGCCAGATTTTTGAACCTTCATTTTGCACATTTTAACATGACCCTCATTGCCTCTCATTTATATAGAAGTTCGTTTATTTAAGTCAATGTTGACAGAAAAAGAAAATTAATGGATTTTAATTGCAATTAATTACATATACTAAGGATACAGTTAATTTCATACATACGGTTAAAAATTAATAAGAGTATCTGTAAGTCTGTTAGGTGATAGTAGATAAATAATTTTCGTGTTATTTCAGGATGGGGTACAAGACACACGTTGGCTTTGTTGGGCTTCTGGTCATTTGCCATAAATTACGCAATGAGATTCAATTTGTCCTTGGCAATTGTGGCAATGGTGAATCGGACAGGCATTTCAGTTGCTGACACAAAAACAACTGACGCGTGTCCCCATTTGAAAATAAATGTTAACGACACTTTAGTTGATGGAGCTGCATTTCCAATTCATGACTCCATGTCGTCTCAAGGGGAATTTAACTGGTTAACATTTTCCGATGCTATTTTTACATTTTCTGTATATTCTTATTTTGTACCCGGTCACCTGTTTTGTAAATCGTATTATAAAATGTTAAATTGATCTCTCCAAAGGAATCCGGCGGAACAGGGTTTAATTTTAGGATCTTTTTTCTGGGGCTATTTCGTGATGCAATTGCCGGGAGGAATTTTAGCGAAACGTTTTGGTGGAAAGTGGACATTGGGAATCGGCATTTTGATTACCGGCATTTTTGCCATTTTAACGCCACTGGCAGCTAGAACTAGCAAATATTTCTTAATTCTGGTTCGAGTTATTCAAGGCCTAGGCGAGGTAAAGGACTATTCCATTGCAAAAATACTATGTCTATTTAAATTACAGTTTTAGATTTTAAAACAACACATAATAATATGCATCCCTGTATTGTACAGTTGATAAAATAGTTGAGAAATCAACAAAACATTATTGCAATAAAAATAAAAAATCGTCCCACGATAAAAAGATATTTTCTTTAATTTACAGGGAGTGAGTTTTCCTGCCATGCATACCTTGTTAGCTTCCTGGGCACCTCCAAGCGAACGCAGTCAACTAGCCAGTATTATTTACGCGGGTATAAAACCGATTTTGTTTAACATTTTATTTCTTTATAATATCACTATGTAAAGAGAATACACTTATTCTGCATTTTAATTTTATACTTTGCTATATACTTTGCCTGTTTCATATCTATTAAACATTCTTTCGATCGTCAGATTAATGCGTTTTATTATTATAAAAAACGAAAAATTGTTTTTTAGAAATTCTGTTGTGAGTTTTTGCTTGTTTTGAAAGAAGTTTCGGAAAGCAAGTTTCTTTCCCTTATTGTACATTTGGATTTTTGGTTTTTGGCAGGAGCTCAATTTGGAACAGCAATAACAATGGTGATGGGCGGATACCTCATTGACGGAGAAGTTTTTGGTGGATGGCCATCTGTTTTTTATGTGACTGGAATAATTTCATTGGTCTGGTTTCTATGCTGGTCTTTGATGGTCCACGACTCTCCAGCAGAGCATCCAAATATCTCAGTGTCAGAATTAACGTACATTGAATCTACTTTAGGAACTGGACCCAAAAAAGTTAAAAATCTTATCAAATAATATTATGAATTTAAATAATACTTTGTTCTACATTAAGTTTAAAATATTGATATCACAAAATTGTTTTGTGGCAGACTAAAGTTCCCACTCCTTGGAAAAGTATTTTAACTTCTAAACCCGTTTACTCACTAATCGTTATCAGTTTTGGACACGCCTGGGGACTGTAAATGTTTAACAATTGCATAATATAAAATATTTTAAACTTCAGTTATATTTGATGGATTTGTTTTCTGGGCTTTCATTGTTGTGAATTTTAATTTAATTTTCAGATATACAGTAAGTGGGAATATAAATAGATAATTTTTTATCGTTTTATTGCTTATACCTAAAATTATTGCATTTTCTCTTCAATACTGCATGATTTTCAATTAACGTATTTCTATAGATGCTTATATTGACACCTACGTACCTGAAGACGGTTTTACATTTTGAAATAAAAAATGTAAGGGGGATATGTTTTGAAATAATGTTTGAAATAATTTTATACCGAGTCAGTTAAATTCTAACTCCTTTTTACCTGAATCATTTTTAGAACAGCTGGATTTCAGCAATGGTAAGTTTGTGCAAAAATTATTATTAGTTTTATTAATAATTTCTGAGTGATAATTTTTGTACAATAATTATTAATAAATATGTGTATGTTATGTACATATGTCAGCCCCACTTAATAATGTGGGTGGTTTCAATCGCACTGTCTCAAATTGCAGACTTGATTATCGAAAGAAAGCTACTTCCGGTATTAACCGTTCGTAAAATGTTTACTGCTCTAGGTAAAGTATAAAAATAAAATATATACAAATCTTCAAAACCATAAAAAAATTATTTTATGAAATAATGTGTGAATCCCTCTCACAACAGAATGCATTAAAATAAAATAAAATATTTTTTTAACTAATACTTTAGGTCATCTCGGATCCGCCGCGGCTTTGATTGGAGCTTCATTTTCAGGATGTGATGCGACAACGACAGTAACTCTGCTTACCATAGCTTTGGCGATTGAAGGTGCAACTTATGCAGGATTTTATACGAACCACATCGAGATTGCCCCGAACCATGCTGGAATTGTATGGGGAATAGCAACAACTTTTTCCAACTGTAGTGGCTTCTTGGCACCTTATATTGCCGGAGTACTCATTAAACAAGATGTAAGAATATTCTTATCACCTTTCAACTTTCCATTACATTTTTTCCTTTAATTACACGTTCAAAAGTTTATATACATTTTTCTTATTATAGCCTTCGTTGCAAAACTGGCAATATGTTTTTCTTATTGCTGCTGGGATTTACGTGGCCGGGGTAATTTTTTACACAATTTTTGCGGAGGCTGCAGTCCAGCCGTGGAGTGAAGGGAAAAACACCACAACCCATCATGTTGACGATGTTGACCAAAACTAAAAGAAATGTCTAATAATAAATGAAACTAATATCAAGCAGTCAATTTATAATCAATTGTCTTTAAATCATGTCACCATGTCTCAAATTTTCGCTGTTTATTCACGACAATTAAATTCACCAACATTATCAAAAGTAATATTTTTATTTTCTTTAAGTAGAGCAAGCAAGGGCGTACCGAGATGAGGCGAACCGGTGGCACGTTCCACCAAATGCCTCGAAAAATGTACCTCTTTTGTTGTTGTGTTCCCCCTACCGCTATAATTCACTTTATTAAGCTGTGCCTGTCAAAGTCATATCTTTGGTACGCCCTTGACTTCATGCAATAATTTTACAATGTTGTTATCATCGGTCAACATCAGAGGTAGCGGACAACCATTACTGAAGGGTTTATAGCTGAAATAGACTCTTCCCAGACTGTCATAAAGATAATAATGGTTTGATTTCACAATGGCTATGCTATAATGCACATAACATATTATGGAGTAAAAATTTGTTACTCACATTTATTACTATTTAGTGCGGTGTTCACTCGGTCAATATAATAACATTAATCAGTTATTAATAAACAACGTAGCTGTTTGTATGACTTTGTCCCTGTGTCCGTCCGTCTGTCCGTATGCACGATAACTCAAGAACGGTTTGACATTATGACTTCTTTGCTAAACATACCATTGAGTTCTAGTGGGAGGTTAAGTTCAAAGATGGGGTGAATCGGTCAACTCTTTCATGACCTTTCCCACTTCAACTGTAAATACATGTTACTGATATATCGGTGCCTAGAATCTGAAAACTTCAAAAAATGACGAAATGAAATCATTTCATTTGATGACAGTAGAAGGGAGGCTACAGTAGATAACTCCAAACCGCCGATTGCCCCGCCAGGCCCCCGCCGTTTGCTTTCAAAACCCCACGGGCGCGCGCAAAGGTGGCTGCTCACACAGTATATTT